>JAHZMX010001025.1:12613-41435 GCA_027743895.1 Seira musarum | reverse complement strand
TCGCACGTTCGCATATAAGAAAGAATCAATAAATCTTTGCTTTAGGCCTTAGGTAATACTAATACTTGCTATTAGTCTAACCTTTCGTTCCGCTGATTTAGCTACAGTTGCTGACTATATTAACTGACGAGAAATAATTGTGGGATGCGGGTTAGAGACCTTCCCTCGGCAAAGAGATTATTATTTTGCACGACAACAACACCATCATCGTTCAAACCTATCTGGTTCTTTGCATTGAGAACGCTCAAATCAGTCGAGTAAATAAAGAGTTATTAGCACCGCACCAACAACAAGCATTAAATATCTCAACTAGTAAACAAGTTTGTCTTTTGAAATCTTAAAAATTATGCATGAAAATAAAGGTTTAGTCCGCCATTTCTAGACTCAAATGTGATTGCTGCGGTCTAGCAAACATCACAGTCATGAATGTCATTCAAGGGCCATGGCCATTTTTTACACATTCTCTCCTTTGCACACAGCACCCAAAGCGCTACTTTTTGATGTCATTTAAAACTGAAATGATGCCGTGTCATATCGTAAAGATTTATTTGCAAAAATCTCGTGTCTTCAGTTCAGATTTCCTTCGAGCCTGAGTGGAGTCTACAGCACAATTCTTCCTTCGTTTTTTTTTTCAATTTTCAAATTTCAAGTTTGCAAAGGCGATCCGAGTAAAGTTGTTTGGCCAGATTTCTCTTTTGGGATGACAAAGGACGCTGTGCTGATCTGCTGCTGCGGTTGTCGCAAACGCTGTTACTGTTGTGGTTGACGTAGTGGTTTATTGACCACAATGAGCCGTTGAGTTACATGAGCTTTATTATCAAAGTTTCGCGAATTTGCTACTGTCGACAGTGTCGACTTCTAATGAAACGTGTTTCTCATCTGCTATATTTCATTTGATTTTATGAAAGTTTAGGGACCACTCGTACTTTATTTTTTATGAAATCACAATTTTTGGGTAATGTGAAACGGCAACATAAAAAAATGAAAAAAGTTGTAAAAGTTTTTGCATGCACGTTAAAATGTCGGTGTTACGAAAATATCTCATGAGTTTCCGTTCGGTTTTAGTAAACCTCGTTGTTTGGTTGTTTATCATAATTGTATACGGCTCATTCCTTCTAGTACTAGTCTGCTGGCGTTATCTCGTAAACTTTCTCGCGGTACGACTTGATCCTGACTTGATTCCATGCAGTCCTAACGATACCCTTCTAGTTCACGAAACTCCTGATGTCCAGCCAATCCTTAATGGTGGATTTTGCCTTAAAATTAAAGGCAAAATTGATGCCGCCAAGCTCTCCACTTTGTTTGAAGAATTGTTTCTTGGACACCAGGATGAAAATCAGTTGAAGAACTACCAGAATTTGTACTGTGATCTCGTTAAATTCTGTGGCTATTTGTTTAAACGCAAAATTGTAAGAAAAGTGAAACTCAAAAATCACTTTATCGTGAAAGAACTCGGCCCCGGGGAAGATTTCAAAAGCAACGTGGCTTCATGGTTCCAAGAAAAGTTTCTCAAAGGATTGCCTCTTTGGCAAATGTACGTGCTTAACAGCGTGGAGGGAGAGTACTCTTATTTCTGTTTTAAGGCTCATCATGTCCTCATGGATGGATTCAGCTTTGTCCATATTCTGGATAAATTGACCGGGGTGACATCTCCAGGGGAGTGGGGTGGTCGATCAAATTCTCCAGTTAATAATAATAAGGTGGATGAAGCACAAATGGTGGATCAATACTCGATTTGGAAGGAGCTACAAATCATATTTTCTATCCCAGAAGCAGTCGCTTCCTTTACCTTTCCAAACTTCAGCTGGTCAGAATCCCAGAAATTCCCCGAGTCAAAACCTCTCTCAAACTTTGAAATGCTACCAATGGCATGCGGAACATGCTCGTTGAAAACTATCAGAGAGATCCGAAGACGACTCGGCGTTCACTTCCCAGCCATAGTCTACGGACTTCAAACTGGTGTGATGCGATCAGCAATGCTGGATGGGTGTATTCCAACCGCAAACAAACTTTCAGAGGAGACATTGCCAAAGAGTATGTTAATCAGCGCTTCATTGCCGGTTTTAGGTAAAGAACACCCAAGGAACAAGCTGACAAACCATTGGAGCGGTGGTTACATCAAGGTTCCACTAAAAACGTCTTCTGCAAAAGAACGAGTGGTAGGGGCGAATAAAAGTCTGGAGACAATTATGAGAAACGAAGGCACTTATATTGTGTGGAAATATATGGCATTTGTGATATGGCTGCTACCATCTTGGATACATGCGCTCCTGGATAAAAGTCAAGTTCTCAAGTTATGTAAATATAGATCTAGCATGTCGTGCATTCCGCAGTCCTGCACTGTCCGGTATCATTTGATGGGACTGCCTGTTGAAAATATTTTTCACGCACCCGTGATGAAGGATAGCTTCTTGACCGCAGGTAAAGGTAAAGCCGCAATGTACATATTTTGCTTCAAAATTTCTTAATTTCCCCCTCATTTATGGGGAATGGGTATGAGGAGTTTCGAAAAATTCAAGTTGGATCTCTGTAAACGATGAAATATTAATTTTTTCTGGTTGCAATCTATTCTCTTTTCCTTTGGTGTGCTTAAATGTTCATTGTAATGTGTATACTAAAACGTTTTACTAATTTTGCTAAATATTTTATTGGGGATATTTTTATTCCAATTCAAAATAATCATGTTGGACCTGCTATTAAAGTTTATGTCTTACAAATAAATTTTATTGACAAAATATTCTCTTGTTAAATCTCTAGTGCTCCTAGGATGTTCTTCGTCGCACCACGAACAAGTCGACCTTAGCCTTTTCGGGCATCCTGAGTGGTTCACAAACCAAGAGATCATGAATAAAGCGATGAGTGTGTACATGAAAAATGAGCTCGAGACATTGGTAGCCGAATGCGGAATGGATAGTACGGAAGTAGAATGGAAAGATTTATAATAAAGTGATCATTTCAACTTTATTCTTTGTTGACACTTGAATCAGATCAAGGTTCAGTAGCATATTACCATGCAATTGTAATGTGACGTAATTATTCCGGAACTAGTACACACAAAAACATTTTTTGTTGTCGATTTCTCATTTTTCTGCTTTACGTAACTTATTGTCAAATGAATAAAATGGGTCAGTATTGTCATGTAGATTAACGACTGTCACATGTGTATCATTGCACTTGCAGCACTCGATTGAATGTCACTGTCAAGGATCGTGCCAGTGCGAGGGCTTTCCGTAAAATAATGCTAAATGTTTTTGCACGTATATGATTTCTAAATAAATCTGTGCATCTTTTAATTTGGTAAATTTGAAACACTCTTTGTAATACAACATAATTACGCAAACACGGTCTTATCTATTTCTTTGTTCAGCTCGTTGCTCCTTCAGAAATTTTTGTAATAAATACTGATACATCTTTCTGAACTTCATCATTCCAAAGGTGGAGCAGTTTGATTTCTTTATCTTGTTACTAATAAGCTGTCATATATTCCGGTAGGTAGGTTCTTTTTCAGTCAAGCAAGCAGGAGAAGTTTATTCTAGTCAGTGTAGATTACTACCTAGTTTTGGTTGCTATAATGGCAAAATTGTGCGAGTTTAGCATTTCAATTTTCTCGCCAACCATTTTATTGATAGTCATATCTTCAGCCGTCATCGTGGATGGTAAGCTTGTATAATTGCGATTTCCTCACCAAAGTAGGAAGTGAGAACTTTAATTTGGAATTTTATTTGGATATAAATATAAATTGATTATTGCTTGGATATTCAAGCGTGCCAAGAGGGATCACTTTACTCAGACCCTTCAAATTGTGCCAATTACATTCAGTGTGCTAATAACGCAGAAGTAGTCCGCCCATGTCCTGAAGGACTGCTTTTCAATCCCTCCACCATGACTTGTGATTGGCCCCAAAATGTTGACTGCCATGGAGGAGGGGAAGGTCAAACTTCTGCCACCACCACCACGACCACCACAGCAGATCCATCATGCGGAGATGGAGGTGGTAATGCGGAACAAACTGAGAAACCTTGGACGACATTACCAACAACAAGGAAAAGCACTACCACCACAATTGGTACATCGACAATGCGAACGACAACACTTGCTAGTAGTGTTCTACCTCCGTCTCCATCTGGGCCTTTGTCCACTGTCCGCTTTGCCCCATACTATGACGTGAACATGGACGGCCCTGGCTTAACCAATGTTTATTCCAAAACTGGTCAAAAGGACTTTACCTTGGCTTTTGCATTAGGAAGCTCTGAGGGGTGTAAGCCTAAATGGGGTGGAGTGAGCGAGATCAATGATCCGTCAATCTTGAGTCCAGTGAAACAAATCCAAGCTCTCGGGGGCCAGTTCATTGTTGCCACAGGAGGAGCAATGGGACCTTATTTTGAGACTCTCTGCACAACAGTAGATGATTTAGCAAATGCATATAAAACCGTGTTGGATGCCGTGGGAACAAACCACATTGATGTCGATATAGAGTCAACGGTTAATGCGGATCGTATGAATCAAGCTTTGGCAAAAGTGCAGTCGGAGCGTCCAAATACGACTGTTAGTTATACGCTTATGGTTCAAGCTGAAGATTACGGACTCACTCCAGCGTTAGGAGTAGATATTTTAAAGAATGCAAAAGTAAATGGCGTTAGGGTAACAACTGTAAATCCTATGACGATGGAATTCGGAGGTCCTAGTACAGACTTTGGAGATTCGGTGATCGGAGCAGCTAAATCTGTTTTGCTGCAAATGAAGCAAATTTGGCCTGAGAAATCCCAGGACGAATTAAACGGCATGTTAGGAGTGACGCCAATGCTGGGGAGGAACTACAACGGAAAGACATTCACCCAGGCTCACGCTAGAAAATTAGTCGACTGGGGCAATCAGAACAAAATTGGATTCCTTGCCTTTTGGTCAGCAGGCAGAGATAATGGGAACTGCGCAGGTGGTAGTATCAACCCCAGTTGTAGCAGTATAGCTCAGAGCGAGTATGAATTCACAAAAATATTTCAGAACTTTCGGAAATGATTGACGACAATACGATTAACTTAATTTATTAAAATATGTTTAAACTTCAAAATATTCTTGCTTCTTAAATGAGCCATTTTTGTCTTTAAACACCCTTACATATCTGTTTGTCCTTACCAAAAATGAGGAGCATCTTCCTACGATTTGATACAACTCAACTATCTCATACGGCTTCAAATACATCGTCTTCGGGGTAATCTTCTCGTTTTCTTGAACAGAGGGCATAATGTCATCCCACGTGTACTCTAAGGTTTCCCCATCCTCAATTCTCTTTTTCAACGCAGTTTCAATCTCTTGGGGCAATGTGGTTTTGACCGAGTCGAAAGTGTAGCCTACACTGGAATAAAAGTCTGCAAGCTTCACATTCGAGTCGTAGTCCATAGAGTAGCCTACCACACTATCAAAATCACAACGGAGACCTTCATCGCTCTTAGAATTGTCACAGGTCCGTACAAGAAGGCGCTCTTCAGTTGGAGTACAAGTCTCAAATGGGTTGGTTACATTGCAACATTTCACGCGCATATTGTTCATTCCAGTATTGTCGTATTGGCCAATTAAATATTCTTTGTATTCATGCATTTGTGTCATCATCCCACACACGGCTTGGCCTTTCTTACAATATCTTCAATAAAATTGAACAAAATCTTATTTCTCAAACCGAGATAATTATTTTTGAAAATGATTATTGGTGCTATAATAATAAAAATTTATTATTATTACTGCGGTGTCGTCCAGATGCCTCTGTTTCCACTTTGTGGGGCATAAATGGCCTGCTCATAGGGCTTATAAGCTGGCCCGGAGCAGGAGCACATTGCTGGCGATAAACGGAAAATGAATTAGCAATAGTGAACATGTGATTGATCCCTATTCCCTGTTATACTTAAGACTTTTTTAGCGATTGGCAACATTTGATGATTTAATACCTTGCACATTATCTGTAGCAACCTGATCTCCCCGCAACCCGTAACCATTGACCGAGTTCAATCTAAATCCAACAACCGCTCCTTTGCACATGTAATAAAATGGCCATCCGTCCCTTGGTAAGTTGGGAGCTAAACTTTCAATAATATTCGTAGTCTCATCTCCTCCTGGACTCTGGCAAATAAAAGAAACTGCAGTGATCCCTGCATGATCGATTTTATTTCCTTGTTGAAGCAGTCTCCTCCAAGCATACATGCCTGTCGCATACATCCCCTTTGGACAGTCCTGCCAATATCCCCATGTACCCCATCCAGTCACCACGGGGTTTTGGAGGACATCTGCGTCCGGTAGGGTGAGCACTGGCGTAGTCGGGTGATTTCCATGGAAAGGGCACACTTGACCAATTGCTTTCCTCACGTGAGGACCTGCATTTGGTTCAGTCCAACAAGTAGCAATGTTTGAGGGTTGACATTCCTTTGTCTTCACGTCGAATAATTGACCTCCGTTACACTTCTTCTCTACTCGCTGCCCATTTACACATACCACGTATGTGTCACATTGGCCGTATGTATTTGCAAAAAGACCACAGTATCGTTTGCTGCAATCAATTTCAAAGTCGGGTTCGTCATTCAGACCAGGTGGGCGCGGAGGTTTAGTTGTTGTAGTGGTGCCCTCAGTGGTTGTTGTTGTTGTAGTCACTTCAACGTACCCACCACCATCACCTCCTTGGCCGAAACAGTCGTCAGGCGCACGGTAATATTTATCGCAGTTGGAAACTTTAGGGTTAAAGTAAAGGTAGTAGGTGTATGTATCCAAGGGACATTGTGCCCTGTATGGAGCTTGACCCTTTTGGCAGTAGTAAAACTTTGAGCAGTCCGATAAGTCTCGGATTCTTTCCACTTTGTCACCTTCTACCCACTCACAGTCTGGAAATTCTGGGGTTGAGTCAATCTGATGAACCAGAAATAATATGACAGCTACAACTAAATTTTTATTTCCCATTTTGACTCAAGCAGACGTAGAACAGGATAACGGGAGATTTTAAAACATAAAATTGAAATGAAACAGAATTTTCTGTGTTTCGTAAATTAAATAAGAATCGAGATTTGGGATTTGTTGAGAGCAGATATCCTTGAACTGACATCACTGGCAAAACAAAAGGAGACCATACGTTCGAGCAAATCTTTCCCGTTCCAGTTGGAACAAGTGATTGATTGAATTGGCATAAGCAAACAAACTTTTGTAAATCTCAGCCATCAAACGTGTCATATTATTACTCTCTGGAATCGATATGCATATGAAAGGCGGATGTTGTGTTTGCCTTTGCGTCAGTGCAAATCAATCAAGTCTAACGTCATGACTGCAGTAGCTGGCAATTTTTTTAAATATTCATATTACATGTGGTAGTTTTTCAAAATACAAATTTATTTAAAAAGTTTTAGAAAACGCACTTAAAATAAACAATTGTATGAGAATATTGTTAAAATAAAAAATAAGGACACTTCAGGGATTCTCACATTTCTTTTGCTTAGGCGGTGGTAGATCATCCAGAGACCAGACTTCTTTTGAGATTTGTTGCTCGTCTTTATCTGCCACGACTTTGATGAACTGATTTGTTAATACCGTGACAGAGTCGCACTCTCCAATGACCTGATACATTCTCAGTCTCTGGTTAGCCTCAACATCCATCATTTGCGATATTGTTACAGTCTCTTGCCAGATTTGCGTTGGGGCATTCGTCCATTTGTAGTTGCAGCCCTCCTCGCTGCAAGGTTTGGGTGGCATGGTCGTGTACTTTTGTCTCACTTCTCCATTAATACAGGTGGGAGTAAAGCCATTACTTGCGTAAAAATATGAAGCAGCTTCATCCTCGTGGTAGTTGTAGGCAACTCCGATGACCAAGTTGAACATGCACCTACGTGGCACCAAGCCCCGTGAGTTGTCACAAGCGGAAGCGAACACAATTCTTTCTTTACTCTTTTCACAATTCGAGACCGGCGAAGGGACTTCACAACAGAGACCCTGTGGGAATAAGTTTTAAAAAAACTGGTGTGTAATGACGAAACAATATCATTAAAATTACAAAAAAAATCTAGACTCGTAACAAAATTTTCTTGCATGAAACAACTTGCATAAATTTTTGTTTGCTAAGTATTTTGTAAAAACTTTGACTTTTTAAAAGCCGTTGGAATATATGGTAAATACTCTGTGGTTAGGAAACACGGAAGACTGGTCGACTGGTCTTATATAATGTATTCCAAAGGACTTGTTCTTTCTTACCAATAGATTTGTGATTCCAGAACCATCCTGAAGTCTATGATTTCCAATGTTGTTTGGTCCCCACGATACCCTGAGACCACAAAGCGCCTGCCTGGGTTTGCAAACTTCTTCTCGATGTTTCTCTGTTTGGTCGTCACGGTGTTTTTGCTTGGCATCAACAACATCGCAGGGGACGTCGTCGGCATCTTCTCGCATGAAACCCGCATCCACTCCGGAGCTACAGATAAGTTTTGTATCGTGGAAGAAAAATTGATCTTCGGTTGGTTTGGGCACATTCTGAATCTTTCCTTGAATACCAATACCTGCGCCAACGCAATAAAGCATTGGGATCCGGCCTTGTCTCATCTGAAATATTATTATTTTTTAACATGATGATAATATTTGTTTTTATAGTTTGGGTAGTTTTTTGTGCATATTTATGTGAGGATGCACTTACCCATTTCTCATGTTCCCAGGCATTGTTTTGTTGAAGGAGGACAATTTCTTGCTCAAGTGTAGGATCGTTATTGGCAGACTGACAAAGAGCCTTGATCAAGACAGTTCCACTGTAGTCATCCGTATTCTCGCTTTGAAGTATCTTTCCAGCAGACACAGAAGTCCAAGCACGGATAAATGTTCCATTAGGACAAAATCTCCACTCATCCCAACGGTAACCAAGATTGATTGGATTTGGTGTTTGAATGATCATTCCGTACTTTGTAGTGTCTTGGTTTAGTACGTCCGTAATTTTATCCAAAGTCTCCAATTTAGTTGGGATTGGATATTGATCTCGAGGTGTCCACCACAGTCCTGGAGTCGTCCATGTGATCATCCAATCTCGTCCACGAATCGGGGACACCATTTCCCAACTGGGACTCGACAGGGGATTTGCGATGTCATTCATGACTAGAGAGACCTCCTTCTCTGTTTTTGCGTGGATGTTTGATTTCCTTAAAGACAAATTTGTTAGTCCTAACTTTGAAGAAGCCAGCAACACCAACGACTTGGTACAACTGGATTTCCACACCAATCGTCGCAGTCATATTTTCTTTCTTGTCCTTTAATCTGTTCCAAATGGTTGAAGTTTGTGCCTCGACCCAATTAAAACGCTCCGTTTCAGCTAGAGAGGACCCAAAACTTTCTGAAACCTCCTTGCGGACAACATTGAGAGTGTAACCGACAGTGTCGTAGAAATAGATTTGTTTCAAGTGGTCTTTCTGGTAGGTGTACCCTAGACCAACATAGAGATCTACTATGCACCGTTTCATTTCATGTCCGTCCTTGTTATCGCATTTTGCTACCAACACGAGCTTCTCCTCCGGTTTGAGATCTGGAACAGGGGATGGAACGGGACAACACTTTGTGCGAACATTTGCAATACCGATGTTGTCGTGCGACATGATTGTCTTGTCTGGCGCAATTTCTTGAGCCTTCACAGTGAAGCCGCAAAGTGCTTCCTTTGGTCTACAGTATCTTGGCTCTGACCAGTACTCACTGCAAACAAATTTTTTAGCTAATTTTTAACATGGTATTTTATATTTATAATATATTGCATTATTTAGATGTTTAAAAATATAACATTCGCAAAATTGCGCTTCTGGTATATAATGAAAAGTAAAATGCATACTGCTCGAGAAACGCGAGGAAAAAGACCTGGTATAGTATAAGTGTGTAAAAATAAGGAAAATGTGTCTCAAAACCAGAAAATGAAATGATTTTTAAACAAAAACAATTGAAAGTCGAAGATTTCATACTGTTTATAGTAAATAAAATGTAGCCCTTACTATTCCTGTCCGGCGAGTGCAGCCTTGCCACCTACCATGTCATTCCCACATGAGCAGTGAAGCTCTAAAATTTGCAACAGACTATGGTAAGTTTCTCATTGATTAGCGCACGGGTGGAGTTTTTCTATTTATTAATATTACTCACTGAAGCTATCGACGCTCTCATCATCCGCGGTTTTTTGGAAAGGTCTCATTCCAAGTGTGAACCCAATTGCAGCTCCAGCATCACAATACAACCCATCCTTTAACTTGCCTCCATCGTTATAGTCGGCTTCTGTGACAGTCGATCCCTTACTGTGGATTTCTAATATCTCTTCTGGAGTGCCTTGTAAGGGGTTGCCACACTGTAAGGCCAGAGCGTCAATTCCGTACGCGTCCTTCGTCTTTCCTTTAGTTTCGTCCCCTTCCGCCACTGGAACTTCTAAATCGCCTTCATGGATTTTGAAGCCTGTAAAAAATCGGCCTGGTGTGCAGTTCTGCCACTGGTATCCATCCCACGTCAGCGCTTTGTGATTCATTTCGATATTCATTTCTTTGATGCCCTCAATATAGTTGGAACCTTCACCTGCCAAAGTGTAGATTGCAGCATCAAGACGANGTGCCTTGTAAGGGGTTGCCACACTGTAAGGCCAGAGCGTCAATTCCGTACGCGTCCTTCGTCTTTCCTTTAGTTTCGTCCCCTTCCGCCACTGGAACTTCTAAATCGCCTTCATGGATTTTGAAGCCTGTAAAAAATCGGCCTGGTGTGCAGTTCTGCCACTGGTATCCATCCCACGTCAGCGCTTTGTGATTCATTTCGATATTCATTTCTTTGATGCCCTCAATATAGTTGGAACCTTCACCTGCCAAAGTGTAGATTGCAGCATCCAGACGATCTTTAAATTTACACGGAAGAGTTGGTCTTTTGGGGACATCCAAATTCTTAAGATTTTCTGGTGGAGGCATGACAGGTGGTTCCAGCTTCATCGTTTTCTGGAGGCTTTTCACAAGGTTTCTTATCATAAGCTGGTAGATCCTTATCAGTTGTCTCAGTCGTTTCCACTTCTTCTCCTTTCTCATTCACAGTGACGAACTTAAACTTTTCAGTGAGGACTCGGATCATATTGCACGTACCCACGACCTGGTAAATATCTACTCTTGACTTTGCAGGCACTTGAATTTCCCTTTGGACCTTCACAACTTCCTGGAAATATTGATCTTGCGGATCCTGCAAGACTCCTGCAAATTTCTCTTTGATATCGTCCGCTAGACAGTTTGGTGTGTAGCCGACACTCAGGTAGAAAAGACTGGCTTTCTCATTGTCAGCATTCAGGTCGTATTGAATGCCAATACCAACGTGGTACTTGCATTTTCGTTTGCGGTTGTACTTCAAGTTGTCACATGTTACAGCGTAAGTCATATTTGTTGCAGCGTCACAAGTTTTAAGTGGGGATGGGACAGGGCAGCAAGCCATCTTCATGTTTGTAATTCCCATATTATCTTTGGTAGGATCGAATTCGGGGGCAAAACTTGCCTGAATTTGACAAAGTGATTGTCTTGGCCTGCACACAAGACCTTTGGCAAGATGAGGATTGAGCGTTTGGACGTGTGCAGGAATAGGAACGAAGTTTGTGTCTCTGCCAATGCCGCATAACCACCTTGTATCGTAAATGCCAAACTCATCTCCACCCCCACCTTGACTGTACTGGTATTCTACCCCGATGGCACCACCGATGCAAGTCTGATATCTTGTTCCAGGTTTCCCCAAATGCTTTTCACGCCATCCCTCTAAATCCTTAACAAATGATGGATGAACGATTGTCTCAGTCCTTGTGATATCCATATTGGGTGCCATACAGTGGAATGAAATGGCTGCCATGCCAACAATGTCTGAGGCCCCGTCCTCCCTCACCGCTTCCATTTTCTTCACAGAAATGGAACGTAAATAGCTATCGACAGGGCAAAGGACAAACTGTGACCATTTATCTGCCACCAAAGAAGTGACTGGCATTTTCGCCATCATTCCTTGACGGTCAGAGTTGTCAGGCGGATCGAAACGGAACACATTCTCTTTTGAGGATGGATAGTCATGGAGACGGAGTAACGCAGCAGGGTGTCTCTCGCTATGAATCAAAATCCAGTTTCTTCCCTTAAGAGGTGTCAAGTCTGCCCAGCAAAGTTCGGGTCTTTTGTTCCCGAGCTCCATAAATGTCAACTTTTCCTCTTCGTTGTTGACTAGATTGACTTTGATAAATTTGTTGGTGTGGACTTTGTAAATGCCGCATGTTCCCACTAGCTGCATTAATTTGAACCCCGTTTTCTTGTTAACATCGAATATCTTTTCTTGCTCCACAGTTCGATACCACATTTTGTTCTCCTCCACTTCTGTGCTTGACTGTAGAATGTCAGTGTTCCAATTGTAGTCGCTGTAAACTTTGGACTCCCCAAGTACTGTAGCAAATCTGTTTGAAAGCTCTTCCTTAACGCAGTCTAGAGTCCATCCAGTACTTTCAAAGAACGAAGGTCTTTCTCCCGCAGCGTTGTCAAAGACATAGGAAAGACCGACAAAAAGTCTTGTCTGAAAATTTACAAATTTAAAGATTTGCCCACATCATTAGCACAGAAGTAAATATTTTCGTATTAATAGATCATACGATGCATTGTCGATCATTGTCGAATTCCACATTATCACAAATCACAGCTTCCTCTGTCATTTCTGTTGGCTCACAGACCGTAGCAGGGGATACGACGTCACAGCACTTGGCCTTCAGACTAGATATTCCGGCTGAGATAGTAATAATAATGGTTTCATTGAAAAGGCTTTATATTTCTTTACACAACAACAAATTTATAATTGAATTTACTCTAGCTAAATATCAAATGGACTTACTGTTGTCGTGAATCTCAATCGGTTGTCCAGCTGCAAAGAAAGGACAAAGATTTAAATATTGAACAATTTCCCCCTATCATTTCATTTACTAAATAAAAGAAATAAATAAATTTAGAAATCAATATCGATTACTAATGAAATCAGAAGCCGACATAATGAATCCACAAATAGCTTCTCGTGGTCTGCAAACTTGGGCAGCCTCCCATCTATAATCACATAAAAAATGACATAAGTCAAAAAGAAACTCAATGTGAACTTAAAGTTTGTCTTTAAAATGGTATTACTTACTCTCCAATGTCTTTATCAGCTTCAGTAGCAGCGTCGATTAGCAAGTGGGGACCGAATGAGCAAAGGAGCTTAAAGTTGGTGTATGCCTAATAAAGTATTGATTGGACACATTAACATTTTATGATACATCAAAATTATGATGGGATTGAAATGAAAATACAGTGAAAACTTTACGTACCACATTGTTTGACGGAGGACTCATGTATCTCTTAAATTTTGCTTCCAAACCAACTGTAGCGGCTCCTGGGGAGCACTCTCTGTTCTCCCTATTTTCAGGCATGTCTTCTTTGTGAGTAGAGATTACTTTAATTTCCTCCGGTTCATCTCCCTTGGGACTAGCGCAATGGCCAATGACGGAAACAACGCCCATTGGATCCGTAAAATCACCAAGGATCCCAGTTTGTCCAAAAGTTATACCAGGCTCTTCTCCATTCACACCTCCAGAATAAACTTCAAATTTCTGAACATACTTTTGTGAAGAACAGTTTTGCCACTCTCTCCATAAAGTCTCCATGTTTAACTTGAGCTCCGCTTCAAATGGTCCAGGAATGATATTTGTGTCAGCCTCTCCGGGAACGAACTCCAGCAATTCAGATTCTGTCATTCCATGGAAGGGGTGTGCGGCACTCGTGTCATTCTGCGGTACGTTTTTGGCTACCTGCTCTAGTGGCGTCTCATCAATAATAGGGGACGGAGTTGGGGGCACCGTCAAGTTTAAGAAAGTGTACGGGCAAACAGCAGGTTCGTCCTTGTTCGGCACTTCGGATGCAATGTAAGCATCATTCTGGAGTTCTTGCAAAGCCGAGTCTAGGACAACCCTTCGGAACGTTGGTGTTAGAACGAGAACTTCGCCTCCATCGTAAGTACAGCCACCAATTTGCTGTCTATACTCCACCACTTGATTTGGTTCCACTTCTGTTGTATCGCTGACAATTTCAACTTTTTTCCATATTTCCGCGGGAGCACCACCCCAGTCGTACTGACAACCTACACCCGAGGGACACTCCATAGTCTGGTATTTTTTCTTCAGGTCTTCTGCTATACAGTTGGCAACGTAACCTATGCTTGAGTGAAAGTAGGATGATAGTGCGTGTTGCTCGATGTTGTACATGATGCCAACGCCCAATTTCATGGAACACTTTCTTCGTTTTGATTCGCCCCGATTGTCACAGATTGCTGCAGGGACGACTCTCTCTTTCGGAGTACAAGTCAATCCTGGAGAGTCGACGGAGCAACAGAAAAACTTGAAGTTCTGGGCACCTTGAGGATCATCCCAAGCGGTCCAGAATCCACAGGTAGCAAGGCCAGGAGGGCAAAACTCCTTCTTAAGATAGCCCTCTTCAGGAGGAGGCTCGAGCCTCGTGACTGAGTCAATAGGAATTGAATTTGTAATGTGCGTATTTTCATGGACCTTTGTATTGAATCCTGCAAATCCACCAATAGCTTTGAAGGGGTATTTTCCAGTTGCTGGAGGTGAAATGTCAGCATTCATTTTGAGATCATATTCTGGACCAGTAACATTTTCAGGTTTGGAACACATGAAGAAAATGGAGTTTAGGATGGTATTTTCTTCCGTTGCGATTGGAAAACTACCATATCTTCGAACAAAGTGCTTTGGATCACAAATAATTTTGTTCTCATCGTTATACTTCTCCTCCTCGGGATTACCATCACGAGCATAATACCACATTCCAGTGATGTCATTCTTCTCATCTCCCGTATATGAGGGAATTCCGTTTGTTGTAGCGGGAAACCCATGGAACGGAATTTCTCCTGGAGGACCCTTAAGACTCTCGTAGATGGTACCGTTGGGTCCAGGTTCACCAGCTTCTTTTCCTTCTTTAACAAATGATGCCGGGGGCTGATTGTTTGTCAAGATGGGCGTTTTTGCAATGAGTGGCAAAAGTTCTGTCCAACACTTTGGTGGGTCTTTCTTTTCTCCTTCGTATAGCTTTAATTGTCCTTCTCCGTTGCCAAAACTAAAACGGGCAAAGGAGAAAACTTTTTAATCATAGCTCATACTTAACTGCTTTAGAATCTAGACCTCTTACTTAGCGGCAACGAACTAGACATGCATTGTTATATGAAATGGAAAGGGCCATTTTAGTTGGCTGGGTGTGTGAAACCTACTTCTCTTGTCACCAGGGCTTTCGTTGACTTGGGAACAACCATAGATCTGTTAGCTAATAGAAAAAGAATACGCCAGACGTCTTGGGGAAAACAAATGGTGCTGTCGCGGCAAACTTAACCTTTATGCTCCTGCATTTCTATTTACTACATACACATCCTACATCCCCGATCACTTTCCGCAATTGCCAGATTCGTATGATATGCATGAATAAGAACAGATAATACAGCTTGTTCGAGAAAAATCTCAATCTCAAACCTTCAATGGAAGGAAGGACTTGAAAAGACGTGATAAAGAGAAGTGCTATTCGTTTTAGAAAATACGTGGACGTGCTTTGTACTTTGTAAAGTGTAAAAAATAAATTTACCTTATTTGCTTTGGAGTCTTTTTAATCTCTCCAGTTTCGGCGTTTGTATCAATGAGAAACACTTCGTCAGTGTAGATGATGTACATACCACAACGACCAATTGTCTGGAAAATTTCAAGCTTTGTCATAGGATTTACAGTCATGTTCCAGTTTGCTTTTCTCATCTCCTGCCATTCAAGCCCGAGGGGTTGTTCTTTTGCGCTAGAATCCCAATTGAATGGTGTTGAGCTTTTTCCTTCGCCCAATTGATTCGAAAACTTGGTAGCGAGACGATCATTGACGCAAGGGAGGTTCCATCTTGATCTTTCATAAAATTTTCGAAGGCCATCATAAATCCTCGTGTCATACGTCATGCCAACGTAAAGGTCAAAGTCACAAATCCTTTCCAACATGTTGAACTGATTATCACAGTTTACCGTCCTCACCAACTTGTCCTCCACTTTACAGTCGTCGGTGGGAGGTGGAATGTCGCAGCATTTTACTTGCAATTTCTTCACACCAACTTGATTTCCCGTCTTTTTCATGAGTTGCACGCCACACGGTGCCTGACGTGGCGGACAGTAAAGAGCTACCCTCGTTCCGTCCGTATACTTGAGCACTTTGTTCCCGGGTGGTAGTTTACCCAAGACCTTTGGTTTAATCTCACCACCAACCAAGGCTGGTTGTTCGGTGACGATGTCAAGAGGACTACTGGTACTCATATCGATCTCTTCATCTTCGAAATTGTTCTGTCCGGGAGCTTCCATCGCTGCAAGTGTAAAGTTGACACCATCTGGGAACACCTCATAATCCTTGAAAGCTGCGACGTGGTCCTTTCCGTTGCAAGAGCAAATAGGACTTAGGTCTGTAACCTTGCCTCCACTAGGATCCTTTTTTACAGTGACCAACACACCGAACGGGAACAAGGGATATTTCGATCCATGACATGCGCACACTGGATATGACTTGAGAGGAAGGTTGGGCTTGTCAATCGTTTCTGCTCGCGGTGCCAGGGCCGTTGCCTCGGTTACCTCCCCAGTTTCCAGTCCTCTTCCGGAATCCTTAATTTTATTTGTATCCGCATATAGTTCCTTCTGCTGTTTTCCTGTGGAGTCGGAGCACTTGAACTGAACCCCCAAAATAGGCAAATCACCTGTCCCTGTTACTCCTGTCTTCTTTTTAGCTGCGGTTCCAGGCTTGTTTGGAGCAACTTGGACAATAAATGTATTGTCATCACATTTTACAGCATCTAACCACTTCTCTTTCCCTTCCATCTCAGCATCCATAAAAATCTCATATCCATCGTCCTCATCGGGTGTGTTTACTCCATCAGACTCCTGTGCAGGGGGTGACTCGGGTATCACAGGTTTATCAATTTCATCTCCCATGAAGATTTCCTCCCCTTGGTCATCATCCTCTGCCTCTTTTGGTTTCTTGGGGGGTGTTTGCATGTTTTCTGGTTCCAAAGGAGTGTCTTCTCGAGTAATATCTGGAGTGGCTTTCTCTCTCATGTTCGTCAAGTTGCAAATGCTAGCCTCTACGTCTAAAATCGGGAACCGTCCCAACTCCACCACCATCCGCTGTTTGCCTATTACCGTCCCATCATTTGACTTTGTCACTGCGACAAAGGTATTTGTCAAAACGAGGACGTTGTTCACCTTTCCAGTAACCTGATAGAAATCCACTCTATGACGCCCTTTAACAATGGTTGAGTTAGAGTGAGAAGACACCCCTGCTTGAAACACTCGACCGCCTTCAATTGCCTCCGTCCAGTCATAGGTACAAGTGCCCTCCTCTGGCGTCAGCCCGCATGTGATAGACCTTCCTTCGGCAGACATATTCACGAAATGCTCTTTTAGGCCAGTCAGTATGCAAGGAACCGTGTAGCCAATCGACAGGTAAGATATCGCTTCGTTGCGGTGCTCCTGGAAATCATACGTGACTCCAAGATCCATCGTATAGTCGCATATACGGTCCTCAGCAAATTGAGTGTTGTCGCAGACGGAAGCCAAGCGCAAGATTTCAGTGGGGTTCGCATTTAGTACAGGACTGGGCACGTCGCAACATGTCATTCTTAGTTGGACCACACCCCTTCCATCAACCTTTTCCCAATCAGAGACTGACTTTTGTCCAAAAATTGCGGTGAGGTCGCACAAAGCTTGATATGGTCTACAAGCCATTACTTCATTTTCATCCCATGGAGCTCGGATGGTTTGTAGGTTTTGAAGTGGATGACCCCAAGAACATATCTGAGGCAAAATTAATGGTTCAAATTACAACACATAAAGTGTTTAATCACAATCTACTAGTGTAGATGCACTGCTGCGGGCACTCACCATACGAATATTGTCGATTCCATATCTGTCCTGTTTAGGAGTACCTCTGTTGGGAGAAGGAAGAGCACTGACTTGGAATCCAACTAGCAGTCCACCAAGACATGGCATGTGGAGATTTTTCAGCTGAAATTTTAATAAGACATGCGATACAACTAATTTTATATTTAGTTCAGTCTTCCTTATCAATGTAGTCATATGGTTGCAGGTATGTAATCACAAGAACCTTATTTAGGTTGACGTCTGTGCTATAATCATGAACGGAAAGACCCTTTGCCTTAGTGCTTCGATCAGGCTGCCTGCACCTCACCATCAAGTGTGTCAATCCCAAATCATCTTTTGTCTTTACACCATTATCTTCTTTTTCCATAACGGTGTTGTCAGAAGCATATCCAGTAATGTAACTGCCTTCAGGACATTCCTTCTTTTGGATCTTTCCTTCACCGGCTCCATCCAAATTTTCGACCATGGATCCCATCTTGGCAAGTTTCTTTGTTGGAGGACTTTCGAGAACAATTCCAGTTTTCTGTGGTGTCACAACCACAGTGAACTCATCGGGCCCTGGAAGTCTGTGGAAAGGAATCTCGTTTGATGCATTGGGAAAAATGAAGTCCCTGGCCCTGAACCTACCCATGTCTGCCCAACATCCAGGTTTAACTTTACTAAGCGGTTTAACAGTTGCTTTTGTGTCATAAAACTCTTCGTCAATATCGTCTTCGCTCGATTTGAGACTATTATCCCTTCTTAGGAATCGATCTGTGGCAACAACGTAAGGTCCACATTCCCCCACTATCTGATAAATGGTTGACTTTGACCTCTCGTCCATATCAACGAAGTCCGTGACGCCTTGCGCAACAGTCCAAACCTCTCTAGA
This sequence comes from Seira musarum, assembly GCA_027743895.1. Classification (NCBI taxonomy): domain Eukaryota; kingdom Metazoa; phylum Arthropoda; class Collembola; order Entomobryomorpha; family Entomobryidae; genus Seira; species Seira musarum. The sequence continues at coordinate 22,617 of JAHZMX010001025.1, read as the reverse complement.
TCCTTGCCACAAATAATCGGTTGGTGCACCATCCCTTCCCAACTTCCCTACAAAGTTGCCTTCCAGCTCGTCTACAATGCAATTGAGGGACCATCCAATGGACTCAAAAAAATCAGCTTCATTACTACTCTCTAAGTTTGCTATATCATAGGTCACTCCAAGAATTGTTTCCACTTTGCACCTTTTCTTTACGTCTTGCTCAGTGTTGTCGCAGAACGCGATTTCCCTCATAGACTCTCTGGGCTCACAGGTAGTGGCTGGGTTCGGTACGCTGCAGCATTTTGTTTTCACTCGAGTAATTCCAATGTTGTCGTAATTAGCCAGACCCGCACCCACATCCGCTATTTCCTTCTCTGATGGAAGTTGGAACGGCTTCGACCTCGTTTGAAGACCACATAATGCTTCACGGGGACGGCACAGTTGTTCTCCAGTCCATTCACCACGGAGACCTTGCATGTACGATGGGAACTCATCCTTTGTCTTCCATACCCATTCCGTATCCCCGCAGGAACACTTCATCTTCATTGATTCAACTGCTAAATCGTCAGCTAAAAGCATACTTGACACTGCGCTTACCTGAAAGCCAACACCAGCGCCACATTTGCAACTGAGGAATAGATTTAATACAAAATAATTTACCGCTCCAGTTAATTTATGGTTAAAAATCATTCATGTATGACCCTTATACATACCTCCTCCAGTCCCATGCTGCTTCATCGAGGACTGCCGAACCGGGCGTGATGCTCTCAATTACATGATCTCCCCTGCCGTTCTTTTTCGTGTTCGCACACCTAAATGCTATGGCCACCAATCCAGCAAGATCTTCTTCCGGCTTCTCCGATCCCTGTCTTTCAACGTAGAGGCCGTCCACATACCACGAATCTTCCTTGTGGGGCTGCTTACAAAACACCCAATCGGAATAATTGGAAATTTCGGGAAAGTCGGTGGGTACTGGGCTGATTAGATGTGTCCCATCTTTCTCGATTTCGTACACCGTCAAGTTATTTGTTGAGATATCAAATACCCTCTTTGCGCTATCTGGCTGCAGGGTTTCCGATCCCGTATTTTTACTCTTGATGTGTTTATCATCCTCCCAACATTTGTGGTTATGGCCATCATGTTGAAGTGGATGAGACATGTCGACAAGGTCTCTGGTCTGGTTTTCAACAATGTACCTATTCGTCAACACCGAGTAAGGCCCGCATTTTCCCACAACCTGATAAACTTTGGCTTTAATGTTCCCTGGGATAGTCACTGTGTCATGGAAAGTGTCCTCGTGACTCCATACTTGGTGGGGCGCCGTGGTCCAATCATAAGCACAAGCCGAAGCTCCGTCTTTTGTGTCCGCAACAACGTCGTTTAGTCCTTGACATTTGACATTATTTTGGAACCGGGGCCTAAGAATGTTTCCAACGCAATCCTCAGTGAATCCAATCCCCTCATAAAAGTTTCTCACGTGCAAACTTTGCATTTCGTTCCGCTTCACGCCAATGTTCATAAAAACCTCACAAGCCCGGTTATTGGAATCGTCCAGGTTATCGCATGTTCCAATCAGCATTTGATGTTCCTCAGGAGAACATTTCTCCGCGGGATGTTTTACGTCACAGCACTTTCCCTTGAGGTTGTTCAGTCCAGTGTTGTCAAGAATGACTCCTGAATCCTGTTCGCTCTTCCTGTAGTAATGTTGGAACTGTCCCTGGAAACCACAGAGAGCCTGCTTGGGCATACAGATTCTTGATTGAGTCCATTCACCACGCATGATTGGTCCATAGACGTCATCGTCTGACATATCATTGTAAGCATCCTTGCCACAAGAACACTCTAGCATGACGTTATCAGTGGCGACATCGTCTTCGTCGCCAACTTGGTTAGGTTGCGTGTTCAACTGAAATCCGATGCCTACTGCCGACTCCTTACATTCGTACCAAGGCTCTAACGGTTTCACAGTATTTTCAGGTAAGCCAGGCGTTTTAAGAACCCAATGCTCGGCCTTTGTACCATTTTCCGGGTAGACGCACTTGAAACCAAAGTGGGCGACGCCAAAATGGTCATCACCCTCTGCGTAGCGCTGCACACTAATGCCATTTATGTAGGTACCATCAGGACACATATACCACCCGTTCTTTGCCTCTTTCGGATGATGCTCATGCTGATCATCACCCCAAAACCCATTCTGTGTGAGCTGAGGTGACGTGAGGATTATCCCGCCGTCTGTTTCAGTGTACTCATCCGATGCATCCTCCTCCGTGAATTCACATTCAGAAATTTCGCCTGACTCCGCTCCAGTCTTATTTCGTTCGTGGTGGAAGGTTACAAGCTCATGTCCTTTGCCAGTTAGTTTCATTTTGATTGGTTCAGTATCACGCCAGCATTGTTGAAGGGACGGAGCCAACGTTTCAAAAGCGGTTGTTGGGAGTTTAAATGATTTACTGGAACCACCCTCTTCAAATCTGTTTGTAAACACCTTGTAGGGACCACATAGTCCAATGATTTGAAAGATCTCAACCTTACTCCCTGGCTCGAGACTAGGTATTTGGCCATACACGCCTGTGATCGTGTTCCAGAATGAGCGCTTCCTGTTCTCAGACCAGAATGAAGAACCGCCTTGACCAAGCTTCTGGTCAAAGTTTGCTCTCAAAGTGGGGATGATACACGCAAGACTCTGACCAACGGATTCCATTAAGTTAATTGGTTGCATGTTTTCCTCCTTCCAGTCGTATGTCACTCCGACTGAAGCGGTGAATTTGCAAGAGGCACCAGTGCCACGAGTGTTTTCACAAGTTCCCACAACAATTTTTTGCTAAAAATGAATAAATTTTAGTGTTGCTTCGTCGCCATCGAATCTAATTTAGATTGGGGTTACCTCCTCTGGTTCACATGTCGCGGGGTGGTTTGGAACATCGACACATTTCGCCTTGAAGCTCATTAAGCCCTTGTTGTCATAAGTTTCCTTCTCTAAGAATCGACATAAGATTATATGTATGTTATTTAACACTGTGCAATCAAAATGTCACCCGTCTCAATTTACATAATTCTTTCTTACCTTTGTATAATTCAAGGAACTTTGGTTTTATGCCCACCATGACCTGCTCTGGCTTGCAGATTTCTTTCTGAAAATCAAAAGCAGCATGTGTCACTTTCTACTCCATAATATCATTCAATGTTGCTCTGCTGCACTTACATCTAACCAGTATCCTGTCAATTTTTCATCGTCGGCTTGATTTTCTTCCTCAACGTTTTGAACCACAGTCCTTTCAGCCTTTGGCTTGCCAGGCATAGGTCTCTTAATCCAGTTTACGACCTTGACGAGCTTGGGTTTTGATTCATCAGCATTTGCTCCGCTGCCTCCGTCCTTCTTCTTTGTTTTTCTGGGAGCTTTGATTTTCTTACCTCGTTCCGCCGTGATACCCTCAGTACGAGCTGGCTTGTTCATGCGGTCTTTCTTCATTTCCCCCTTTTCCTCGTCATCCTCTGCTGGTTCTTCTTCCTCTGCTTTGCTCTTTTGAAGGTCTTTTGCATTAACATCCTGGTGAATCTCGGCATAGCCTCCCATTCCAAGTCTTCCTCTACCGCTTTCTAGCCCCTCACCTTTGTTATCACCGAAGAATTCCTTGGTTGGGCAACTGCAAACTACCTGGACTGTTTCAATACCGACTGCAACACACAATTCACACACAATTATATTCAGAATCATCTTGATTTTGAAGTAATTTATTATCAATTATGTTTTACTTCAAATTACCATCGTCAATGGCTGCCTCCTCCTTAGTTTGTCTCATGATTTGGAAGCCTACGACCACACCGTCCTTACAAACCCTCCACTTATCATCATCCCAATGTCTCCGTTCCATGTTGGGCACAACCACCGTCACCTTACTTGAGTCCTGTTTCGGGGGAAAACTAATGTCCTTGCAAATTCCTCCAAATTGTATGATACCAGCTCGATCAATTCTGCCGTCGGCTTTAGGGAATGAATCCGTAATGATTTGCATTCTGTCCAGAGCATGAGTTTGTTCAGAACAATTGCTCCATTTTTTCCATTTCCCTGTGACGCTGATTTCTCCGGCTGAAAGGATTACTGTGTTTTTGCCCTCTCTCTGGACTTTCTTGGAGCTCTCGTGGGCGTGATATCTACATGCAATCTTATCATCTCCAGCCGGTGGTTTGGCATCTGAGGTGGCTGATGCAATGACTGGGACCCTGGTATCATCCTCTTTTGCCGCTGCTGCCACCTGCGCATCTAGTAATGTTTTTAACTCATCAGAAGCAATTTCAACTTGTTGGGGGTAATCAATCACTCCGGTCTCGATGACTTCCACGAACTTTGGGGTATAGATACGCATGTAGCCAATTTGGGCATACACTTGATACAGATACATTGTCGAATGAGGTGGGACAATTTCAACGCGCTTGATCTTCAAGGGTTTAGCAGACACGAGGTTGAGGTTTTTCCAGTCGTCATACCAACAGGCGGGTGGATCCCTCTCGTCGCCGTCATCATCCCCACCGCATCTCACGCCTCGGTCCCTGATGCTCCTTTCTACATCCTTGTAGATGTCATCAAGGGTGTACCCGACTGACGCATAGAATGATCCGACGTGAAGTAGTTCGTCAGGGACGACTATACCCCAAACGGCCACTGTAAACTCGCATTTCTTGAAGGAATCTGAGTCCATGTTGTTACATCTAAGAATTTCCTTCATGTACTCGACTGGATTGTAACCTGGCTCTTCGAATGGGCTGGGGACGGGACAGCATTCCATCTTTGCATTGGTGAAAATGTATCCTTCACTGGATTTGTTGTATTGAATGGCAAATCCACAAGCAGCTGTCTTCAAAGGACAATATTGGTGACCCTCTTTAGGTCCATCAGGTATTTTGTTTGGAATGTGGCCCTCTGGTGTAACTTCAGCCAAGGAAGAATCTGGCTTATTGCTAAAAAACAGTTTCAAGTTTTCTGCTTTGCCACCCGCCCCTTGTTTGGGTTCCTCTATCTGGAATCCGTTAATGACAGCACCTTGAGTCCCAAGGGCATCCGGTAGGAAGTTCCAATGATCCGATTGAAATTCCATGATAAACTTGCTGTTCCCACCTGAACCAGGATGCTGGCACTCTAGACCATCACTGGCGTTCAGTCCCACGAAAAAGGAGAGATCCGGACAAAGCAACCAATCCGTCCACTCTAGTTGCCAATATTGGCTTTTCTTTGTTTCAGGGTCTATTCCAAGTCCTTCTATGGTTGCCACCTCAGTCTGATTATCGAAGCCCACGGGCAAAAATGCGGGAGGTGGATACCCCTTAATTCCTTCATAGAGTGGTACAAACCTCTTCTTGCGTTCCTTTTCCTGGTCTTCAAACAACTCAGTGCCATCCACTCCTCCAGTGTCATGGTATCTAAGAGGATGATCCCTCGACATGTTTGAAACTAAATTTGGTGGTGAGGTCCAAATTACCGCTTCATCCTTATTTACGCAATCAGCCTTTTGGTAGTCATAGGCTGATCCATCCGGGCAGGGCTTTTTAACTGGTTCCCCCTCTCTGCAAAATATGAAGCTAGAACCATCGGAAGATTGGTCGTCCGGGTAGAACCCACAAGGTTTTCTTGTACAATCAATAAATGGCACGTCCGCTTTCAAAGGCCTCGCCTTAGTCCAGGTTTGAATGATCGTCGACTTTTCTTGCCCTTTCTCTCCACACCACTCAACATTCTCCTTGAAATCACATTCATACGTTCTTGGGTTGAAAAAGAGTCCTGCAGGACATGTAGCTGGTAGTGCGACACCTTCGCTGCAATAGAGATAGTCGGGTGTGCAAGGGTCGGTTGTCACGCGAGGAAATATGGAAGCATGCAACTCCCCATGATCATCTAAGGCTGACGTCAGCGATTTTTTTGAACAATCAAAATATGGGATATCTGGGTTTTGCTCTTCGAACTCATCCTCCAGCAAGTCCGTAGAACCTGCAAAAGGGCTTAAATATTGAAGTAATATTAGGAATGGGAAGCATGATTTTAAGGGTATGCCTATATGTGGCATTTTTGTTGAAAAAAATTAAACTAATCCTATCGCTCTAAAATTGATTTTATCACGAGTACAAATTATGTGTCCATTTTTGAAATGACTATAATTTTTTTTAAAGTTAAAAAATAAACGATTCCCCTTTCCTTTAATTATATTTGTTCAAAGTAAATTGCTTTTTCTGCTTATTTAAAAAATCAAAAGAATTGAGACGTTGTTTTTCTTTGGCTCATTATCAATAATGCATTTCCATAAACCACTAATCACTTTTTCGATAATTGTGATTGCGTTAATAGCGAGGTATTGTAACGGTTATGTCGGAATTAATTACAGTGACGCCTGACGATGCTCATACACTTCTATTACTTGCACATGTCTAATTGCGCAAGATTACGATAGTAAAAGAAGAATGTGGTTGTGCCTACATGGAGAAGAAATATGGATTACGCGAAAAACGATCGGATCAGGGCTTTAATTATCCATTGTGCCGGAGCCTCAGTGTCCATTGTCCTTGAAATAACTTCGTAATGACCAAGATTCTTGCTTCATGTGATCTAACGTTTATCACGTGCTTTCATTGTGCTTGTGAAACTGCATTCATCTATTTTATTGAGCATAGGTGCCTAAATTGTGCCATTACTGAAATAATTACACCATTTCTGAACGGATGCTGGACTACCTATTCAGAATTGCGTCAAAAGAAGTGATGGCATGTTAGCCTTTTGGAGCTCATCATCCTGTTTGCAGGATTCATTCGATGTACGGCTGAACCTGGAACCTTGCGCAAACAAAGCAATGACCTTCCAAGCAAACAGGGTTGCGCCCATTTTTCGAATTTTAACCAAATTAGAAGTTCTATTCTATACCAAACACGGTAGGTTTTAGGGTTTTAAGCAGATGGGACTCGTCATCTTGATAATTGTTCCACGTGTTGGATGATGTAATTGTAAATCATGAAATGTAGATGATAACGAAACCATGTTTCCTGTGGCAAGAGGTGCAATAATTATAAATTGCAGCCATTAAATCGAAAAAAAAACCTTCAGACGTTTATAGCTTTGGTACAGAATGACGATCGTGGTAGGGACAAATATTAATGGGTTAATTATCTTTACGGTGAATTATGAATTCAGATTGTTTGATATGGTGAATTTCAATTTTTTAGAAGAGAAGCAAGCCTAAGATTTTTGGTTTTTGCATTGCTTAGAATTTAAGTTTTAAATTTTAACCCAAGCCATCATGGCTAATGATTGTCCATTGTTGTCAGGAATTCTAAGGCGTATTCCGTCATGGATCTATTTAGCCTGTTTCGGCGCATTTTTCTTATCGATGGTCAATTTTTACGCTGTGGATGCCACCCAAACCTGTCCAGATAAGGCTACGATGAAAAAGAAGAACATCACTGGGGTTACAAAGGCTTGGAAGAAGCCATGTGTGTCCCTTTATGAATACTGCAACCCAAAAACCGAGACATCTACAGAGGCAAACTGTCCTGGAAAATTGGTGTTCAACCCACAAAGGCTAAGGTGTGATCTGAGAAAGGCTTGTAAAGGTATTTTATTTCTAACACATCCTCGATAACATGAAAAATTTAAATGTCTTCTAAAAAAAAGTATTTTGACGCTGTCTCAGAGGTTGGACAACCAGCAGACCTGGAATGCATGCATTCCCCCTGTGGTCTGTATGGTCATATAGACTGCAAAAAATATTTTGTCTGCTCCGGAGGCACCAAGATCTTCAAAGAATGTCCTGGTGACACCGTATTTGATTTTGAATTAGAAATATGTAAAATAGAAGGGAAGTGTAGATATCCGGTGGAGCCAATCATCCCGTCGGATCTACCCCCGGATGATTTGATTGACCCGATAGAAGATTCTGACAGGATCCAATGTGCGTACCATGACATGCCTGAGGCCGATGAGTTTGGCGAGGATCCTGATGGCCAAGGTGTTGTGCTTGACGGTCCGAAGGTCACCGACTGGGGGAAATGGATGCCCTGGAAGAATTGTGATCCCGACCACTACATTACAGGATTACAAGCATGGAAACGAACTCATGTGGATTCCGACGGAAAACAAGATCATGCAGGCGTCGTATCCGTTGGCTTCAGATGCGAGAATTTCCATGCGGACAACGAGGGTGGCAAGGGCAAAAAGAAGAAACCGGAAAAAGGAAAAGGTAGTATAATAGGGTTGGCAGCGAAGGGTGCTCCTGACACCAAATGGGACTATCTGTTAAGTTGTGAGAAGGGCGCCGCAATCGGATTCCAATTGGCCCAACAAGAAGATCAAGGTGACGGTGACGATGTAGCAACAGATAACGTGAAACTGTAAGACGGGTGTAACTTTTTCACAACCATTCAACCATCACATTTAATTTGTGAGCAATTTCATCCCACACGCTTTTAATCATTTCTACAGAATATGCAGTTGCGGAGTAAAGAAAGAAATTTATAAACCATATCACGAAGAAGAGGAGAAATACTTAAAGACTGGAGGACAGCTGGGAGAATGGACAGATCAAATGTAAGACAAAATTAAATCAGATCTGGTCAAATTATGCCTTCAATTGACTTTTGAATTGTTTAGGATCTGTAAGCCGAAGCAGGCACTTTGTGGCTTCCGCCCACAATTCCAGGACTTTGTTAAGGCACAAAGTACTATTCATCGATTTTTGATGTCATGCTCGAATACAAAAGTACCACTTCATTTCTAATTTCATTTTTTAACTCTTCTATTTCATTAAAATTTCAGAGGTAGATTTCAAGAAGGCCGACATGACGGGTCTCAATCAAATTAAGTTCAAATGCTGTAACGTCCCATCCCCGAGCTCATCATGCGAACCGAAAATCACTAAAAAGTACATTCATACCTGTGATAATAGAGAGGGCTATGTGAAACGTCCATGTCCATTTGATACGATCGTCGGAACAATTTACAATTTCCAAACTGCAGCAAGAGCAGCTTCCTTTTATACAAGTATCGGTTACACAATGGAGGAGAGCATGGCGGATTTGGAGGAAACTTTGAAAAGCAAACTTTCGAAGTGCGATGACGACTCAAAAAAACCTTGTCCCACCGAATGGTTGTATGGAGAGTCTAACATAAACGTTAAACGAATGTTCCAACTAGCCCATAAGGAAGAAAGCGAAGTGAATATCACCGCTGGCGTATCCATCAAATTACAACAAACGGTTGTGCAGTGTGGAATATTTGAGGTGTACACCAACCAGATTCATCTAGAACCACATCTTGAGAAAGAAGGAAAGGAGAAACCAGAAGAGGTATTGCATTTATTCGAAGGGTCAGTTTCATATTACGCAAGAAGAAGGAAACGTTAGACTGGAAGTAATGTACATAAAGAGTTTCGACATGTCACCGCTCACGATTATTCATTCTTTATTGCAAAATTTGCTCTAATATTCTGTTTTTAAAAGGAAACTTAATAAAAATAAATTATAAATAAAACAACCTACAGATAATAAAAAGTATTCATTTTAACTTCTAAGAACTCTTTAAAAACCAATGGGAAATTTATTTTACAGGCAAAACTCCCTGAATGTAATGCGCCGTTAGAATTATTTAACCAACTCCCTACACCTGAACTTTTCAAACTTATCCGAAAACTAATGCGACTAATATGACGACACTTAAGACTTGAGTTCGATTAAATATCTGTGCTTAACAAATTTCACAGTTGTGTAAAATTTAAAAAAAAAACTTAAACAAAAACAATTAAAATGTATGAAATTCTTTAAAGTTTAAAAAGGAGCAAAATTCCATTTATGTATGGAACTCTGTTTTCTTAACGACCTAAAGTTCAAGGTCCATAATTGAAGCCTAAGGTTTAGTTCTCACACAATGTGCCCGTTTATGATACAACGGTACTCTCGTGTAAATGGCAAATTTAGCCATTCTAAATTAAGTATTTCTTAAAGCAAAATTTCGGGTCTACTCAAAAGGCCTCTTTGTGATGTCGATTACGTAA
>JAHZMX010001025.1:0-12578 GCA_027743895.1 Seira musarum | reverse complement strand
AAAAAAAAAACTTAAACAAAAACAATTAAAATGTTTGAAATTCTTTAAAGTTTAAAAAGGAGCAAAATTCCATTTATGTATGCAACTCTGTTTTCTTAACGACCTAAAGTTCAAGGTCCATAATTGAAGCCTAAGGTTTAGTTCTCACACAATGTGCCCGTTTATGATACAACGGTACTCTCGTGTAAATGGCAAATTTAGCCATTCTAAATTAAGTATTTCTTAAAGCAAAATTTCGGGTCTACTCAAAAGGCCTCTTTGTGATGTCGATTACGTAATATTTGGTGGTATCCTCCAGAATAAAAAGTCGACCAAATGGAACAATGAACTAAGAAGGAAATTCACGATTCTGTTCTTTTTTTAAATTTAATCTGAGGCAAACATGGACTGAAATGTCGAGAAGAAATGCTATTTGCTCCCTTTATCTTTAACGACATATCATTTCTTCTTTTTGGACTTTCCGAGTCCAGCTTTATGTTTCCGAAGACACCGTTGGCAGTACCACTTTTCTTCCTCGGCAGGCTCTTCAGTGATGCCAACGCAAGGGAAATGGTACCAGTCGTCGCACCGATCGCAACCAATCATCGGGCTACCATCATCTTGGCGACCACACGCAGGGCAAATCCACACTTTGTTGCCCTAAAAGAAAACAAATGAGTTTACTTCATTATTGTGAACATTGTGATCACTTGAAGACTTTAAAGTAAATGCCGTAAGTGAATTGCAAATAACTACAAGTAGAGGGAAAGATTGATAAGAAGGGTTTCGTTCGGAAATTACTTTTCATGCACTGATTGTTTGAGAGACGAGATGGAATACGAGTAAATGACAGAGACACATTAATTATGAATATAAATGAATGAATGATGTAGAAGTTTTGAGCTTTGAGCGGGAAAAAAGGAGGAAATACATATTATACGAAAAGTGAAAGTTTCATCGGAAAAATGAAATATCTACTTTGCTTGACATCAGGTCAGATCATCATATCGTTTGACTTGACCTTCTTCTATTCTAGAGCAGAAGTTGTTCAAGAGCATTTGCAATTTGCCCTTCGTTGATTGGATTTTTACCTCGCAATTTTCCATTTTCTAATGTTATTTTTCTATTTTTTCCCTGAAATAGTCTTTTTTCGCCGTCTTCGTCGACTGGCATTTGCGGCTTTCCTTTTCACAGCTTTTTTGAGTAGACATGCTTTCTGTTTTACTGCCATAAGAAGGGTTCTCGACTTCGACCTCGTTGTCACTTGGACTTCATCAGTCTTTATGAAAATTCGTACAAGAATGTTCCAATAAAATGATTAATTTTTTCGAGAATCAATTAAATGTAAATAAAATTTAAGTGTAATTAAAATAAAAAAAATCATTAACAATAAAAAATGTTTGAATAAATAACTGGATCATTAATTTAAAATTTTGAACTGAATGAATAAATGTAATGCAAAAACCAAAGAAAAATAAAAATGAAGCAGCATTTTTTAAAGTGAAGACCAAAATGCTGGCATGCAAGAACGCTGGTTTATGGTTGAACAAATGCATGCAAAATAAAGACTAAATAGTAAGTGATTACCTCCTCGTCAATTATACAGCCAACGGTTTCGGTCTCTAAAACAGTAAGAGACGACTTTGCCTGCTTTGAGGCGGGTGGTTGACTTGATCCCTTAACAGTCTCTGGTACTGCATTTCCCCCTTTAGGTGGTCTTCCTCTAGTTTTTGCTTTTTTATTGTCCCCTCTATCCCTCGAAGGAGGAAACTGAACGATTTCCTGCTGACTGTACGTCGCACCTATTGATACTGCCGCAATACCTGCAGCAGCATTTTGCTTTGCTTGGCGAGACGGTTTTTGTGGCCCGATCACCAACGGTGCGAACCGAGCTACTTCGAGATCTTCTTCCTCTTGAGGAGAAGGTACAACTTGTTTTGGTGGATTAGGAGCACTATCAATGAGACCTTTAAACGTGAGCTTTTTTGGTGGAGGAACCGGATCATGAAAAACTTGTGGAGGATTCGGGCTATCTACAGGGGTTGGGGTGTTTGAATGACCACTCAGCTTTAACGTGAGTTTTGGAACAGTAACTTGTGGAGGTGTTTCAACTGCCTCGGTACCTGATGGCAAAGATGATGATTCGCCACCAGACTTATCTTTCTTCTTCTTTTTCTTTTCCGATTTGTCTTTAGACTTGTCTTTTGCTTTCTTTTTCTTTTCTTTCTTAAGTTCTCTTCTTTTCTCTTTATCTTTCCTTCGCTGCTCTTTTGACGACATTGAGGTGGATGCAGATGAACCGGAACTCAGTTCTTCATCAAGTTTTGCCAACATCGAGTGCTTAGGTTGAGGTCTAGCTTGAAGTGGGGGTGGAGGTGGTAAGGGTTCATCATATCGATGTTCCTTATGGCCACCTCCTCCCATCATTATAGGCGTAATTGTTATGCCTGATTCGGTCTCCCCCAAAATTTGCGGCTGCAACGGTGGTGGACGAGGGACGCCTTTCGTGAGTTTATTTCTCTTATGGGGACCTTCTAGTCCTGGTGGAGGTCCGATACCAGGAGTGATGGAGTCATCGTAGGGACTGGGAAGTTTCTGTTGATGGCTCATATCAATCCTGGTGATTGTAACAGAAGAACATACATTCGGTGGTAAATTACCACCAGGAAATCCTCTAGAAGTAGCGTGCCCAATTTCTTTTTGAGGCGATGGTAACGCTGCAGGTGTTATTGATATGGATGCAGGTAATTCCTTTGGGAGTCTAACAGGTGGAACAGGCGAAACTCTGTCGGGGATGAGACCAGGTTGTGCTGGCAACCTTTTCAAAAGATCAGCAGGAACCATGGATGAACTACCGCTGGGTGAAGATTTGCTTGTCGGTATTGGAGGCGGCTTTGCAGCGAAATTAGGTGGTGGGCCAGGGGCTAAGTCCTGGACTTCCATGTGCTCCTTTCGAATCTTCATGATTTTCAATGCGGGTTCTTTTATCATCAATGATTTACCAATTGATGCCAATTGCGACGGGTGTAGGGATCCTGGGGTACCTGCAGGCGGTATTCCTGCAAGAGGGGTGATAGTAGGTAGGCCTGTAATATCGCTAACAATTTTCCTTGGACGACCACGTTTCTTCTTAATTGGTGGCCCATCGTCACCCTCTGCACCAGGAACTGGCAGAATCGGTCTTTTAAGCATTTTTGGAAGTTTGGTTTTTGGGATAGGAGGGGGAGCAAGCCCCAGGCCTGCTTTGGCTGCCTTCAATAACTTTTTGCTGGATTGCTGGTGTGAAGCAAGAAAGTCAAAAGTATTCTGGTTCAATTTTCGGAAATCGGTCTTTTTAAATTTTTTCTTTGACATAAGTGGCATGTGTTCTCCAGGGAATGGAGGGGGGTTCATTATATGCATAGGTGGAACCACTCTTTGATCGTCTGGTGTACTCGTAAAGTCTTCATCGCTTTCAATTAGCTCTGCTCCAGCGTCAGATATTGGAGCTTGTTTTGTAGAAGGTCCGATGATGGTTTCTTGATGGTCTGGATGTGGAGCCCCTAGATCTATCTTCATGTCTTTGAGCTTTAGCTTATTTTTCTTGTCCTTCTTTTTCTTCTTCGAGGACGAAGAGCTAAAGTTCTCCAAGCTGCCGGTTAATTTGGGTTTCTTGAAGATGGTTAACTTGTTCTTATTTAGTGAACTAGAAGCCTCTAACATGTCTTTTGCTGCGGCAGCCTGCAAGTTAGATTTGGCGTGTTTCACCAGTTTTTCCTTACTGCTTTTTAGTTTTAGTTTCTGTTGTTTGAGAGCCTTTTTCTTGTGCTTCTCAAGAAGTTTTCGCTCCTGTTTTGAAAGTTTCTTTTTTGGAATTTGATTAGAGGATTCTCCCAATTCAATTCCATTTGCTGGCGCTCCGTCAACGGCACCCTCCTTTTGAGCCCCACTTGTCACTATTTTATCCATGATCCCAAAGAGGCCTGGGGCTTCATTTTCATCTGTCGAGTCTGCTCTACCTCTATCGTGCCTTTTGACACCCTCGAGTATCTTTTTCATTGTTGGGATCTTCTTTCTTTCTTCTGGAGGTGGACTTTCTTCTACATAATCAAGCATTGGAGGAGGTCTACTATCAGGGAGGCGACCTTCACGAGACTCTGACAAGAATCCAGAGGACGTCATGATAACCGATTTAACCTCCCTTGCTGGATGCCCTTGTTCCTCCAACATTTTCCTAATTCGCTTGAGAGCTGCATTTTCACTAGCAGATTCCAGTCTGGAACAGGAGGAATGGTATGCATGAATTAAATTATAATAATCTACTTTAATAGGCTGATGTCTGTGAACTACATAAATCATATTCTTACTAATTCTTACTTTTTTGTCGATTTAAAGGTTGCAAAAATTGACGCAGCCTTGGACGCAGCAGGCTCAATATCGTCGTCGCTACTATCTTCCAAATCATTTTTAATATCGTGGAGTGTACCTGCCTCTGGCTCGGGTGGAATTTCACTAGACAATCCAGTTGCCACGACGGGTTCTTCAGTTTCTGTGTTAATTTCTACTTCTTCAGTGACAACGACCTGTTGGTTTTCTACAACTAACTCCGAAGCAACCTCGGGCACTTCCGATGGTTCTTCCAATACCAAAGGCATTGGCGTTCCATTCAAACCTTGCTCTGAACTTGATTGTTGTTCTTCGGAAGACTCTACTTGCACATTTTTAGTTACAATAGCGTCGTCTTTGGACCGTTCTTCATCGCTTTCATCGTTCTCTTCCATATTCATTGGCGGCATATACTCGTGCACATGTACAGGTCGTGTCAACACTTCCGCTGACCCGTGTCTGAGAAAATTTAAATCTGTTTTTCTAGGAACAGGGAAAAATGGTACATCTTTTGGAATAGGTATGGGATCAAAGTTTTGTACATATTCTTCTAATTCTGACACGGAAATGTTCATATCTTTAAATCCTAAGGCTACGTCATCTACATTCACTTCCGTTCGACCGTAATGTTCCGCAAATTTTTTTGACTGCTTCGCAGCCTGAAGCAAATAACGAATGCATAGATCGGAGAGAACGTCTAATGCTGAAAGATGAGCAGAATTCCAGCCAATCTCTATACTAATTTGGGCTACGACCATTCTCATTACTTGATTAAGGTATTGTGAATGTCTTGATTGATCCGGTATACGGCTTAGCACAAAATCGTGCGTTTTATTGTACAGATCCAGCGCTGAAGATGAAGATCCGCTACCTCCACTATGATGTTTGGAAGTCGCAGATAATTGATTTGTTTTCGGCGACATCTTGGATTTGGACAAACAAACCAGGTTAATAATACATAGATATTTATTATTCTCATTGACGACACAGGTCACTAAAAAAAAGTAACATCGTATCCATCGTTGGATCACTCATTCCGTATTTTCATTTTCACCGTCACTAACCCAGTTTTAAGAAGTTATAAGGCTACACGATATCGGTGTTTATTGCTGTTATGACTGCCTAGATCGTCTGCCGGTCATTGCTGGAGTCTTATGATTACTGGATAAAAGCAGTACTCAAATTGTTGGAATAATTCCGAAAAAAAAACATTTATAAGTGTCCGTTATTTTATCAATTGTTCTGGCAAGTGGCCACAACTGCTGACTTGACAGACTTGACTACGACTACCTTCGCGCGAAAACCATGTTTAGCCCTTCATTCAACATTTGATGACATGATCATTTGTATTGACTTTTAACCTTTTTAATTGGTCATCATTACTGGTCGTACATCGGAGGTGTTACATAATAAAATCCCATAGTTCCTTTTCCTCTGACCAGGGAAAGACCTTAAAGATTGACTTGAGAGTAGTACAACATGTATTTAATACTGAATCAATTTCCTGCTTGATACATCCAGGTAGTGGTTCATCAGTCAGTTCCTCAAAAATAATACACAAGTTTACAACTATGTACTCAACTTTGTTTAAAATTACCAAATACTAGAAACCCTGTCAGGTTCATCAGGTTTTTCTTAAACCCTATTCATCCAAGTTCTATTAATTATTTCTTGCAAAAATTGGGAACTGCAAGCGAAATCACACAGAAGCGGCGTCTTCCACTTCCACTACTTGTTTTTTCTTGAAAAAAAAAGAATAAACAAACGATACTTAAAAGAGGCGCTTTTTGATTTGGGCTTATATGAGACACAAGTATTAGTGCAATTACAAGGGAAAAGGGAACATTGGAATATTTGGGTCGTCTTCCGCAGTCTATAGACTCTAAAAATCAAGGAAAAGAATACAAACCAAAAAGGGACTTCTTCGCTTTGCTTTGCTGTTAGTTCTCTGTTCATATATGTCAATTTATACTGACTCCAACCAATCCATAATGAAATGAAGTGTATGCATGATTAAAGTAATTATACAACAAAATGTCTTTAACCTTTCACTTCAAATACTTATTTATACATAATAACTTTTAAGTAATAGTAAGTTTAGAAAATACAATTAAATTGATAGAAAAATGTTGAATTCAGGAGGATGCAATCCAATATACAATATCTATTTACTAACTACGAATCATGATACAGCTTCGTGCAATCGATATTTATTTTTTAAAATCAACGTTGTTTCATGTCCAGCCATTCCTTCCCGAATGATTCGAAACTGTCCATAGATTGATAGGTCAATAACGGTTGACCCTGCTCTTGCAGCAGCTTCACTTTTTTCGCATGACGATAATCTTCCCCCGTCAAAGATCCACTGAAGATTAGACCACATGTCCCGAAACTCATGTACTGCCAGAGTACTTGGTTGATTCGAAAAGTTTGCGCTAGTTAATGCCACAGGTCCGCCATGAATTTCCGCTAAACTTCTTATGAATTTATGATTAGGAATTCGAATGCCAATTAGACTTGTGTTTGGATTCAAGTTAGGATTTAGCTCGGGTTGCCGTTCAAAAACGAGGGTAACAGGTCCAGGCAGCAGATCTTGAAGTAGAGCACGAGGAACTATCACCTTACCCCACCGATAAACTTGGTCAATTTTAGAGACGCAGATAGCTATAGGTTTAGTTGCGATGCGACCTTTGATTTGATAAATTTTTGATATTGCTTCATTATTTTGTGCATCACCAGCAATTCCATAGACAGTGTCAGTGGGCGTTGCTATGATCCCACCGGAAGCGAGGATCGAAGCTCCGTGGCTTGCCGCAGGTTCTATGTTATCATTCGACAAGAGCGTTTTACGCCCTTCATTATCGTTGTCCTCTGCAATGGCCTCCCCTCCAGGATCCATAGCTTTTCCTGGACATTGAGTAGCCACTGCTTGGGAGAATCGCATTGAAGACCAAGTGTGAAAGGCTCTGGAAACGTTATTTGGCAATCTCGACAATGCTGCATTTGCCATCAAGATATCCCAGATTGCCGACGTAAAAACTTTAGATATGGATTTCTGTTCTTTGACGATATTCATCAGCCTTGGAACTGTCCACAATGTCAACTTCGTCGCCTTCGCCTTCCTGAAAATTAAATAATGAAATTAGTTCAGTGATGGAGGAGAAGTAATGTAGTATAGAATCTGAATTGGGTATTCATCGTGTTCCGTATCAATCAGCAATTGGACTCTTTCAGAGAGGATTGCTTTTACTGCTTTTTTGGTTGTACTGTTGTACATATTGTTACATGTCGTCACAGTCACATGGTATGATACTTCATACTTCTCAGGGACATGGACATACAGCTTTCTTGGGTTTGGAGGAGCAAGGATGCCGGATGTGCTAATGCTATTAACGTTTAAACTTTTGTAAAAACGAAACCATTTGATGTTATTGTTCTCTTCAACTACTTTCAACGAGATATGAGATTATCGTAGCTTAAATCAAAATATTACAGCAAACGCCAATCAATACTCTGATTGAAGTCTTTGATACAATATTCTGCAAATTCTTTTACGTTTCATGAGCTTGTATCATTGTGCTACACATCCATATAACTGTTTTAGCACGCGTTTATAATCTTAAATTCATAAAATAATGCACTTACCCGTACAATGTAAGTCGGGTACCTGTGCTTGTTCTGAATGGGTTGTATGTACGGACAAGCTTTACACTTTCGAAACCAAAGTTCCTGGGATCCTTTTGTTGAGTTTTTCAAACACAGAAGATTGCCACATGTAGGACAGAACTTGAATTTTTTGTCCATCTTTTTAAACGACTTCTGCCATTATTTTACCATACTGTAGGATATAAAAAAAACTAATTCCAGTATGTTTGTATTACAGAAAATGTTAATTTTTTGGTCTTTTTACATCAGTCTCTAGCCGTGCAAACAATATGAGAATTTTCAATGAACATACATTTACAATAGATAAAACTCCTTCCCGCACATGCATGCACGTGAAAGGCGAATGAGTGAAAATCACAACACAATAACCCAACCAAACCAAACCTTTTCTTCAGCATTTCAGCAACAAAGCAGGTCGTGTGTTGCCCCTATGAAACGATATCGACAATCTACATAAAGCAAGCATTGTTGTTTGAGACTTGCAATTCATAGCGTTTTCTGGGACTCTAGAGCTCTGAAAAAAGCAATATTTAACAGAAGTGATTTACTTGTTGTAGTCTACAATTTATTTGTAGTATTGTATATGACTGAAAATTATGAAACAAAGTGATTCATTTCAGAGTTAGCTGTGTCTTTGAATCAGGGACTTTCAGATTTTAAACAAAAAGCGCTAAGTGTTTAAATTAAAATTCAAGATCACCATATCAGTTTTTGTCAAAATTATTTTAAATTATTCATAAGCTTAGAAATGATTCGCTGAAATGAATACCTAATGTAATGAATGACTTTTTAGGCTAAGTTTGTTTTAGATGCAAATAAACGCTCGTAGATGTTTAGTTGCAGTTATAATTTTTAGTATTTTTTTCCAAAATTTACATTGTATTCCCTCTGGCTATTTAAGTTTGATAATAAATAGATTACATTACAATGCTCGAAGCATATGATGATGACTCTTCCCACGATGGTAGGGACCCCATCGGGTCGTATCCCCCTAAACAGAAGCGGGCCGTCGACAACACGCAGGGGCGAAGATCTATAGGCATACCGCCCGGCGCTAATCAGGGCAATCAAACAGATGACTCGTACTTCAAACAAGGTAATCAGCAAACCCAAACGGCTCCAGGCGGAAGGCATTCTATGCGTCCAACAGGACCATCAGGACAAACTGGAAATGGATATCCAATTGGACAGCATTCAATGAGTCCTGCGCATCATCATCTTGGGAATGGAATGCCAGGACCGAGAGAAGAATTTGTTTATGAGGATAAAAATGGAGTCTCAGTTGAAAGCCAAGAACCTCTTAAAACTTATGCTCACGTACATACTCCGAAAAAGAGTCATATACCTGGCCTTTCTGGTGCGGATGAGCTACCCAATGTTGAAGAAGATTCATCCGGGGATTACTCCTCAAGTCGAATTTATTCTTCAAGCTATAGCTATAGTTATAATACTGGCAGCAGATCGACAGACAAAAGGAAAAGCTCTGATAACGGGAACAACAACAACAATATAAATAATAACAATAGTGGCAACAATAATAACAACGGTTGCTGTAACCCGTGTTGTTCACCTTGTTGTCAACCTTGCGGGCAATTTTACAACCCTTGTCAGCAGCAAATATACCAGAGTCCGTGCCAAATTGGAGTTATTCCGATGCGCAGTGCGGCTTTCCAAGCCCCTCGGATTCCCCTCCCAAAGTTGTGCAAACACTTACTCCCTGATGGGGAGGATGAGGACGAAGACGAGGACGGCGTCGCATTTCAATTCAAGCCGCAAACAAATTGCAGAACGGAAGTAACATTCACAATCGAGCCCAAACCTCAGCCTCCTTGGTTGACCATGTTGAACTGCGGTTTTAAGCCAATGGTGAACTGCTCCGCTCCTCCTTGTTACCTTAGTCCCAATGGAAATCCAGGCATGAGTTACATGCCTGGTACACAAACCATAGTGAACCGCACCTTCGGAAATCAAGTCACTTATGCTGGAATGGCTAACTTCCCGACATTAGATCAAATTAAAAATACCTTACCTGGGTCCAAAATCACGCAAGAGAGTGACGGGGCGACTTACAACAGCGACTACGGGAGCGGAAGCGGTAGTTATAGTGAAGGGAGTGATTATAGTGATGAAGAAAAAAGCAGTGGTAGTAAAAAAGACAAAGACAAGAAGCGCGGCAGGAGTAAACGAAGAAAAGGTGGTGACAAAGATCAAAAGCGGCGTCGAAGACCTGGTGCCAATCGTGGAACCCATCATTTTCCTGACCATTCCATTCAACATCATCCTTCAACTTTCCAGCACGGCATGCATCCACATCACCACCCAGGACACCATCCGGGAAGAGCCTCTATGAGTCAACATCATCATGATCATGATAGAGAAAGTGAGGAATCAGGGCAAGACAGCGAATTGAGTAGATCTGACGACTGGCATTAATGTAGCGAAGGAATATTAATAATTATACAAATAATTATACAAAAATGAAATACCATATACTTCATTTATTTTGCCTTTTTATTCGTGTGTGAGAGGGCAAAATATAAGGTAATTAACTTTTCATAAAAAACTTTAAACACCTCCCGCACCTCCGTGACCTTAAAGACTGGCGACCTAAAAATGTTATTAAGTTAAAGTGTATCAAAAATGAGTGAACAATCAATATAGGTAATACACGAGGATGCTAAAAATTTGCCTTTTTAAATGATAGTTTATAATAGACAAATAAGTTAAACAAGACGTCTTTATTCAACGCATTTTTCGGGTCAGCAAGTTGACTCAGACAGCGCAACAAACGTTCGAATTAAGTTACTTTTGTTTTCCTCTCAAACAAGTATGGGTTTTCCACCTTTTCTATTTTCAGGATTTCATCTCCTGTTCGGAGCTTCGTAGAGGTTTACTTGCACTAACATTTCCAAGGATGATGTCACCATGATCGTTCATCCTACTAACACGAGGACTTTGGGTCATTGTAAGTGACACTTTTTTAGGAGATGTTCCTCCAGGTATAGATATTCCTAATTTGGTTTTCTCAAATTCCCATTCATCTTCCTTAGAAAGAAAATATGCCTCATTCCTCTCGATTGTGTCCTCGGTTCGATTGAATTCCAAATCTGAAAGCCGCATTGTTGAGTAATGTTCGGAATTATTAATGGCCACTGAGCTAGAACCAATACCCTGGGTAATACTGATTAAGGAAGATTCGGTCGTCGGTGTCATTCCGATCTTTTCTAAAGTGTAATTTATTGTTGGTCCTTGAAATGGAATTTGATCAGTCATTATGGGAGTAGTTCCAGTCAATAAGGAGTCAGGCTTGATCTCTTCATTTTTTAATTTTGATTGAATTCGTGAAGATTCAGTCTGGTTTTCAATCTTTGCTTTAAATGCTTTCATCCAAATGGTATTTCCCGTTTCGATTGACTCAGACTCTTTAATGTATTTAATTTTTGATTTTTTAAAGTGAGACTTAGGATTGTATTTGCTTGTATTGTCGTCATCATTGGTCATACTATTTGTTTTCATTGCTATCTCGCTCGGTGATATCATTCTTGTCATATTTATCACACGATCGTGCTCAATCGATCCGATAAATCCCACTTTTTCCCTGCCATCCAAAGTGAACTTTGAATATGTTGGTAGGGCATCTTCCGTTTTTGTAATTGGGATTTCATGGTTTTGTTTTCGTAAGTCACCACCCTTTATCAAATCAAAAATTTTTCGATTTTGATTTTTCAGAAGAAATCCTTCAGCTTCAGGCGTAATAGTCGGTGTGACGGTTGCAATATACATTTCTAGACAATGAAAAATACATGCAAAGAAATTACTTTTGTTAAAATGATTTTTGGGATCAATATCGATTTCACATCAATTTACGACTGCGAATCCCCGACACCCAAATCCAATATGCAAGGGAGGTCATGCAAAACATTAAAATTATATAAACTTTTTTTAGTGGCGCTTGGTTGGTAGGGCATGTGACGTTTTCGTCGTTTCCTGTCAATGTGTTGTACGTCAAACCGCTCGAGTTTCCAGAACATTGAAGATTTGAAATCCAAGATGGAACCATGATTTGTCTACCACCAAAATTGAATATCTTTCTAGTGAGCATTGTACACGCAAGCCGGATAATATGCGCGATGGACTTTGAAGAGATATGCGATCCTTTCGCTCGGATACCAGTTGGGGTAAGATAAAGCTGTCCAGAGTCTAGCCAATAATGGGAATAACAAAAGTCTGGTTGTTTTGTGATTGAGGCATTTTAACTGTACTTAGGTATATCAAATTAGAATACAAAGAATGGAATAATATAGTTGAACTTTGAGCTATCCGTACATTCTCCTCCCGACAACAACCGAAAGAGTAAAAGTTTACGTAAAACCTGAATTGTTTTATTACTAAATACTTAAGTTCATGCTGATATCTTCAAATTAGAGCTTTAAACGTTGAATGAAATAAAATTAAGGTAATGTTAATGTTCGCCTGTTTCTGTCTAGTTTGCTTAGCTGCCTAATTTCAAAGTACGTTTCGTCTCTCTTGGTATGTTTTGTGACATGAATTATGATGTTTGAATTACA
>JAHZMX010001024.1:0-16002 GCA_027743895.1 Seira musarum | reverse complement strand
CTGAGAAAATCTTTTTCTTATTTAACCCTTTTCCTCAGCTACGTCTGTATAGCTGTATTAACAGCTTTATTTATATTTGGCCGCATTCGTTAAAAAACATGTCAATATTGACTTTTGTAGCACAAATTAGACCTATTTGCTAATTTCACATACTAATAATAAACTGCTGGTAAAATATAAACCACTGACTAAAATGAGAATAGGATAAAAACTTTTCATTGATATTGATTCTTCAGTTAAATTGATAATTTTTCCCTTTATCACTTTTAGTGCCAAAAGAAAATAGTTATTCGAGCTCTTATTAAGGATTCGATCCACTTCTTCTATTTCATTCGCTACTTTGTAGACTTCAAAATTATTTAACCACATTCTGTATATGCCCGACTCATCAAGACTCGCTAGTCCATTTTGAAAAATTCTTGTAAAGTGGTTTCTTTTTCCGCTCCAAGGGTGAGGAATATCAAGCAAAGTTGATGACTCGGATGGAACTATAAAAAGTTACTAAATTGCATAATATGGGCTATAAACCGTCTAATATCACTTTCTTGAGAAATAACCGAAAACGTTGAAGACGTTTTAATCAAACCACCATCTGTTGCCACCAGTTGGTTTTGAGTTATATTGTAAATGATTTGTGACTCCTCTTGTGGAAGCCAATGTAGGCGCGTGACAAACTTCCGAGTAAAATTGTCCGTCTTAGCTTCGCCAGTTTGCACTGATAGCAACTTCTTCAAGTTTGAATAGGGCTTTACTTTTACGAGGTCCCCTCGTGGATCATAATAGGATGGATCAGTTTTACTCGTCGTAAAATACTGAATATCATGGTATTCCGTCAAATATTGCAAATTTCTTGGAGTTTTTGGGACACTTACAGCGCTCAAGTTAGAAGTCATAAAAGTTTTATACTCATTTCCCAGAATAAATGAACAGACAATCCATAATCCAATTACAACGCATCCAGAGTACTGCTGGGTTAAGTTCCCAACGTTCTCTCCTTGCTCAATAAATATTTTAAATTGCGATTGACATACTTCAAACATGGCATTTCTTGCTTTCACAAACGAATAAAATAGAACAACATACAACACTGTCAACGCAAGGGCACATGTGATAAAAACGTCGAAAGGAAGAAGTAGACCAGTAAAATTTAATTCTCGATGTTGATTCATGTCATGAAAAACAATGTGATTATAGGAAAGTTTGCCACTGCAATACGGGATCCAGATTGTGTACCTCTCTCTTCCAGCTGAGAACAAGAAATGTTCATCAATTTTTGCCAGTGACTCAAATTGTTTATGGAACATTTGAATGTATCCACCATGGACAATTACTGGCATTGCGGTAAAATTATAGGTTTTACCTAATGTTTTTGCAGAGCAAATAGTGGGTGACATACTACTGTAAAAGTGACAGTTCTTTAGGTTTGACCACTTATCTCTTTAAAGACATAAGCAAACGTATCCATTTTCCGCCCTGACTTTTCAAAGACATCCACTCTTTATAAATTGCTTCAAGATTGAGGAATGGAGTCAGGTTCATGGTTTTTGGAATCCTAGGACGCCATGAGAGAAACACATGTATCAAAGAGTCGTTTGATACCAGTAATGGCATTGATGTTAAACTTGTCCTACTAAGACGATTAGCAATAAGTTCGGATATAGAAATGTTTCTATTGAATAAAATTAAGAATTTAGGGTTCTCAAAAATCATTTGGCTTGTTCCCATCAAGTTAAATAAAATTTCACGAATTTGCCAGCTCTGAAAATTGTCGTAGTTAATGAAAACTAATCGAGCTTTGCAAACTAAAAATTTCAAATCCTTGTGCCATTTTGCCCATTTTGACGAAACTTCGTCCTGTATCCACCTATTTTGTAATGTAGTTGACCAATTCAGTGCCTCAATTACCAGAGAAATCACATTGCCGTATTTGTGAATCTTATTTTCCCACATTAACGGGTCGCCATGGAATTTTACTGCACAACCTTGCATGTTTTGTGTAATCCAGAGATCACTTTTGTAAATCTTCTCTAAAGTCACTGAAAAGGGGTTGACTGGTGAATAGGTGAAGGTTAAAATTATGAAAGAAATTGTGGTTGTCATTATTGTTTCAAACTTTAATTTGCGTCACTTTAGAGTGTAATGTGGTTTAATTGAAAAGCTAAAGCATGTGACGTTTTTATATTTTGTCTGACTCCAAAATTAAGTTTACTTTGTTTGTTATTTTTCTCCTCGATTTTGATATAGGGTCGTGTATTATTTTCAAGCACCAACTCAATATAAAGTAGAAAAAGAACTTTGTCGCATTGTTTTCGTTTAAAAAATGAAATTGTTTTTATTATTCGTATTCCAGTCTATTTGTTTCAAAGGCATTGTTCCATGTACTTTCCAAGCATATTATTTTTGGAGTGGAAATTCATATTGATAGTCTTTTTGAAACATTTTGTACAATAGAAAACAATTTCAACAACTAAAATTAATAAACGCAAACATGAACACAATATTATTTGGAACAATGAGGGAATATAATATTTTATTGGAACAAGTGGGTCATAGCTTGTAATTACGGACGACCTGTTCTGTAATGCAAAATCTTTTCTGCACCCAAAAGTCAATTTTCAATACAAAGCAAATTACACACCAGCCACTACAGTAAACCTCTCGCATGACTGGCTAAACTACAAAAGAATTTGTGACTTGACTTACCCTTTGCGAATGTTAATGCAGCAGAGGAAATTGTGATAATGAACAATTACAATTAAAAAACGAAACATTTGTTAAACACAGTTTAATACAAATAAATCTATATCATTAGTACTTATGTCATTAAAATTGTATCACGGATTATGGTAAATGATTTGGAATGATTTTAAAGCCCCATTAAAAGCTAATCAGATATAGGCGTGTCATGTCCTGTAGCTAGAGTTGAACCGTGATATGTGTGTCTGAGAAAAAAGGAGTTAAAAAAATTTTTCATTGACTCATTCTATTACGTCTGCGCTGAGTTATGATGATATACAAATGCGACTTACGACACGGTAGTAAGATCAGCCTTAATGACATTGAGGAAAACTCCATCAACTAGCTAATGTATTAGGTTGAAGTGGTCCACCTCTCGTGTAGAGAAGCATAAGTCGGAGCTTATCTTCAGCGTTCTTGAGAATGCAACTGGGAACCTCAACCCAACGTTGAATTATTTCACCAGGGGAGATTGTAGCACTATAAAAATTTAATAGGTACATTAATATATTTTATATAACCACATTTACATAAACACTTGACATTGACTCGTGGATTATACTAATGATAAGACTTTGTACCCATCAACAAGTTTTAATCCCTCTGACAATGTCCCATCCTCACTCTGGAAGGCAAGCGTCAATGAACCACTTGCCCGGGATTGTGATAAGCTGACAGGAACTTGCACTTGAACTACTTGCTCTACAATTAATTATTCAGTAAATTATATGCAAAGTGCAAATAAATAATTTATTAAGTATTTGGCGCATGTGATAATTGACGTACTGCAATAAGTGCCATTGCTACTGCTTCCGTCAGTTGTATGGAGATAGTAAACGCCAGAGGCTTGGTATTGCTTAGATTTGTATCCAAGTGGAACACAATTTCCTTCTCCTGCATGTGATAATTGACGTACTGCAATAAGTGCCATTGCTACTGCTTCCGTCAGTTGTATGGAGATAGTAAACGCCAGAGGCTTGATATTGCTTGGACTTGTATCCAAGTGGAACACAATTTCCTTCTCCGTTGCATGCGCTGTAACAGTTTCCTCTGAAATTGATGAAAAGATGAATTAAAATATTGCAAAATATGTATATACCCTACGTTTAAATGGATTTGCTCACTTTTCAAATTCTGCGTAATTACTGCATTGGAAGGACACGAATGGACATGAATCCTTAGATGAAATGGATTCTGCGTAGTAATGAGCAGCACGAGCGTGACTGCAAGCCCACTGTAAAGAATAGACATTATGAAATGACCTAACATTTATAATCTGGTTAACTCTAAACAAACAGGGATAAATAATTACAGTTGAAATGGCGCCCTCAAAGTCCCAAGTTATCAATTTAAGGATTGAGTCGATCAAGTTTCCTAAAGTGTCCTTGCATCCAGGTTGCTTGGATCCGCCATTCTTAATTGAAGCAAATAGTTTAGAATGAGTCATACGCGTTTGGACTTTCAAGAGTTTCTTAAAAACACCAAAACTTACAGGATACAAGTCGATATGTCCGATAGCCTCACGCATACCCATTCCAAAGTTGTCCCATTCATTGGTATTTGAATGGATTACTTCAACGAATTGCGCATCAGTTTCGTCCAGCCTTACGACAGGATCAGAACCGGTGAAGTACAAATGAGTTGGGTCAATTGCTGTTAAAAAATCAATTTAATTAGCTGATCATACATTTGGCAGAAAATAAAAATTGATCAAGCACGAAGTACCTGTTATTCTTGGGATCCTTCCCATTAGCCGGTCCCCAGTATAAGCTGCGACATGTCCTCCGAGCGAATTGGGAGATGATATGAATATCTTGAATATTTAGTTCTCCATATTGTTCTAAAAATGTAATC
The DNA here is from genome assembly GCA_027743895.1 of Seira musarum. Taxonomy (NCBI): domain Eukaryota; kingdom Metazoa; phylum Arthropoda; class Collembola; order Entomobryomorpha; family Entomobryidae; genus Seira; species Seira musarum. The sequence goes on along the minus strand of JAHZMX010001024.1, from coordinate 11,412 downwards.
ATGCGGGCAATTTGAGCTCCAGCAAGTCGAGCGTCCGCAGTAGCTTGAAGATACGTTGGTTTTGCTCCTTCCGACCAGTCAATGGCAATGATATTGGCGTCTTCCTAAATTTACAAAACCCAATATTTAAGTCACGTTACCCCATTGAGGTTAAGTAATGTAAATCAACTTTGCATAATTGCTCATACATTTTTCAAAAGAAGGTTCTTCGTGTTCTTAATCCATTCCACACGATGATCATCAGTAAATCCGTGAATCAAAAAGTAGGTCTTTCTTTCAGCCTTGAAATCTGAAAACTTTAAAATAGCTTCCTTTCCTGGGATCAATTCATATCCCACATCAAGGTAATCCGGATCTCCTCTGGTGAATAGGAGAAACCTTGTTCCAACTTCATAGGGTGGTCTAGGAAGAGCTGATAATGGTCTGTGAACCAAGTGCGTCCATGGTGGTGCTGTTGTGAAGCATCCATAATGATCGTAACAAACCTAATATCAAAATAGAGAAAATGAACGAAATTTTAAAAACAAATTCCATTTCCATTGCATTAGTATGGCCACAGCGTACCTCGGTAGCGTCATCAATTTTGGTGTCGATTATTCTTGCTGACGCTACAAACAAAAAATGATTATTGAAGCTAAGTAAGAATTGGGCTTTACTTTGAAAAACCACTGATTAGGATCAATTATTGATTAAAACAAAAAATTACCGATGCCGATCAAGCAGGCTGCGAAAAACACTGCAACCTTCATGGTTGTAAAGTTTTCTCCAGTCAACAAAAGAAATTAAAGTAATGACAATAGACCACCGTTATTGATCCAATCCAATCTTCAAGGTTACTGCCCACGGACTACCAAAGCTTACCCATAGCAGTCGATTTTATATATTTCGTTTCATAGCAGTTCTTATTCCGCATTAAATATTGCTTTAATCCCTTTTGGCTGAAGTTTCGAGAGAAAATTTCCTTTATTATCGAACATGTATCGACAAGCTTACTCGTGATTATGATTAGTATGCAGGCCAAAAAAATTCACGTCTTATCTGACATTCGTGCATGACAATGACATTGACTTAAACATAAATATTAATGATTGATTAGCCTTACAGACTGTTTATTATGTGCATGATAAGCATTTTTATAATCATATTATCAAAGTATTTGAGATATGCATATAGGTAAAATATTTTTAATGCGGAGATATGTGATATAGGAGGATGCTGGCATTCTAATTCATGAACGCTATGCATTCATTTAAATTAAGAATAAATTGGGGCATTATTGACCTTTGCCTATTTATTTATTTTTGGAAGTTGACCCTATCATCTTATTGACGTTTGCATTGTTCATTTATTGTGCGAGTGATTTTTTGATAGCTTACGACATTTTTCTAATGTGCTGGTTTTCTTGCATTTAAACCTGACATCAATAATCAGCTTATTTTGTTCGAAATACGAAATATTTACAATTGCAGAGACAAACTTCATTCTAGTTGTTTACATGCAGTCATCTCAAGCTGCAGTGTTTTGGACGCAAATGACGAAATATGTCAGCATCGTTCCTGCCATCTGAAATTCAGCATAAAAATAGAAAAATAAATGAACCTGAATATTTTGGTTACTTTTGGGATACATAAAGTTATTTGGCAATTAGACGGGATAAATGATTTTTTCTCGAATTGCTTACGCTTGCAAGAACTGCATACGTAACGGGAAAAACTCCGCTTCCTCTCATTGCCACAATGTGGGAATTGAGCTCATCGAGAATGATATGGAGCTTTTCCTTGGGGATTCGGTCTCTGACCTCATCTTGTGTCAACCACATTTTCATCATGTCCATCTAAAGCAAGGAAAGAATTTAAATGACACGGGCAACTCGAAAATCACTTTCATCTCATTCACTTACCTTGTGCGCAATATTTGCAGAGAGAAATAGAACGGAGAAATCATTTGGTGCTTGGACAATCAAATCCTTGATGGTTTCATAAATTTCCTTAAAATTTCCCAACACAAAGAGATCGCCAAATTCCGTTGGATAGAATACAATTGTTTCCAGAAGAAACATGGTTATGATATTTCCAAAGCAGGCATTTAACAACTTTGCAAACTCCTTTTGTGTCTCAAACTGATTCAAAACAGCATGAACATTTGTGAAGCAAGTCGGTTTCAGCTTTTGGACATTTTCAAATTCCTCCAATTCCCAGTCAAGTCCCGGCTCAGGTATATCAAGGGACTCGATAAATGCATCCGCAGAGCTCCACAATGTCAAAGCCGCGTATAGCAAGATAATGTTGCTGAATGCTTCCGTCAAGTGTTGTCTCAATGATCCCAAAGCTGTTATCGTCTTCACAATAACTTGAACGGTCTCCGAATATTCATTCAAATCAATAAAGTAGACAATGTGTGCTGTATCTCCCATCTCAGACCACCAAGTTTGGATGGAAAAGTCCACTCCTTTAATGCCTCGAAAGTCATTGGATGAAACAAAGACCCATGGAACAATTGCTGCTGAGACAACTGAAATGAGAGATAAATAAAATGACAATGTATCGATTCCTCACAAATTTTGTTAATGGTTTATTCCTCCAAAGAAGGAAAGCATCAAGACTGTCCTGCTCCCAAATGAAATTCAAGAGCTCCAGGATCTTGTCCTCATTCATCCAAACGAAATGTATGGTGCATAGTTTGTGTCCAACCCCGAATATTGAACGTAGTAACCGGAGATACGAGGATGGATTTGCCGAGTTCTCTGGGAGTGCATTCCGGATGTAGGCAAGTAAAAATGGAATTTCAATTAAAAAGAGGATAGTGCAAATTAATTGATGAGGGAACCATTTCTTGGTAACGTAGACGGGCTTCCCTTGTCTGTACTCGTGAGTAAGACGAAATGGACAGATGCAGAAGAAATAGTTGAAGTCCAAGTAGATTTTCAAGAAGTTTGAAAGTTCGGGGTTCTCCAGTTTTGGGGGCTCTTGAAATGCAGGGATGGACTTAATGTCTCCAAGAATTTCAGGATACATTTTCGATTGGAGGTTATCAATTGACCGAGTGTGAATTGAGAACATTTTATTCCAATGATCTAATTCTATATGGAATACTACTAGTACAAAGACAAGCGAATGTTTTCTAAGGGTAGAAGTTGTTATAATTTAAAAGTCTGAATTATCATGCATTTCATCTCCATCTGCGATATTGTAAAGAAATTAAGGCAAACACATTTAAATAACTTTTTATCTTTAATTCATTTCTTGAGTAGATCAACAGAATGACTCATATTCAGCTGAACAAAATGTTTTACATCACTACAAACCAGAAATTTTATTTGTGTTTAACATAAAGTGACTAAAAGATTACCATCTTAAAAGCTATTTCACAAAATGAGTTTGGCAGGCTTAAATTATCAAACTCTAAAAGTATGCCAAACTTCTAGAAGTATCTGGAAAGTTTGCATTTCTCACGCGTATTCAACTGGTGAAAATCAATCGGAAAGTATCGCGTTTGAGTCCCAAAGCTAACTAAATATTTCTACTTTTGGAACGAAAAAAAGACATAACCGCCAAAATATCAGGTTATTTCCACGTTTACACCCGAAGGTCTTGAAGAAGAAGACATGCATCAATTGTTCGGCTTGATAGAGATTCGAGGTAAACCAATTTAGCATTGGCATCCAGTCTTCGAAATCGACCAAAGTATAAACATACAGGCTTTATCCCTCTCATTTCCATTCTTAACGATCGTTTTGCTGGAGAATGTTTCGCAAATTTCCATTTGTGAATCAACTCCGCGGTAAATGTGAATATATATGTGATAATTGGCAGAACAAGAACAACACACAAGATTGCTACTAGAGTAATCAAAACAAATAAGCAATATAAAGGAATAGGGAGAAAGTCATAACCACCCATCAGTACAACAGATGAGGAGAGAATGAAGGAAGCGTAGCCAACTCCCATCATAATTAAGAGCAACTGGCTGTTGTAGTCGCGACCGTTATTAAAGATGATTGACATAGCCTTGTAGAACTTAAGTGCAATTTGAATATCACGCTTCCCGATTTCTTTAATCCTCCCGAGTATCATCATCATTAGTATGACATCCATCACACTTACGCATAATACGAAGCTTATCATTCTCGTGGCTTCAGTGATAACGAAAAAGTAGTAAGGAATAAGAAGAGCATTGCTTAAAGTTCCAGTATTCGATTCGATAGATGCAAGAAATAGATGAACTATATCGACCCTTACTCCTCGAATGAGAAACCAAAGCGTACCAAATAAGATGAGAAAACCTGGGAGGCAGGAACAAACTAATACGGCGCAGCATGCAAATATGTTAATGAAATATTCTTGTTTCGTATTTTGTGCGCTTCGTTTGGCTTTCACATCTAAGACGGAATGAAGAAGCGAAATGAGATTATTGCTCTCACAAACTACGTTTTCTCTTTTAAAGAATTGTAGAATCCCAAGAGACAGGGCAAGAATTCCATTGATGGAAAACAAGCCACTTACGACCCAATTTATCAGCTTGTCCACGGAAGGGTGGTGTAAACCTTTCACCAGGAGGTAAAAGTCGATAAGACAGATTGGAATAAAAATAACAGCCTCGTAAATGCAGATAAATATTAATCGTTTGGATGATGTCTCAAAGTAAAACCTTTCTAACTTTTGGTTCCATTTGATGAAGTGACTGGGACAAAAAGTCCACCTCCATAAAATCCACTGGAGATTTGGCGCTTTGAAAACAAAACTAGGTACAGCCGCCATAATAGAAAACTTTAAAAGTCCAAAGTAAATTCCTTGCAGTCTGGTAGTTTGGTGAGGAATGATTTTATTTTTGTCATATCTTTGCTTCGTGGCAATTCAGATTTATTAGCATCAGCATCAGTCAAAACTAATCAAATATTATTGTCAGGAAATGCTAATGTACATGCAAACCTGCACAATCAACGAAATCTTAAAGCATTTTTTGTGCCACTTAATAACGATCCTTGACATACATGTTCTGCTTTGACAACATTTGGCATTGAAATTAGGATTTAAGCGGTGTACTATACAAGCCCCCATAATACCAAATGTTACGACTCCCCATGCAAAAACTGCGAAAAAAACTAGCTACTTAAATACGATATAAATGCATTTATTCCCTCTTTTCAGGGTAATTGGTCGTGGTGCATGCATTTTCCAAAAAATTGCATGAAAAATATGATATCAATCTTTTAAATTGGAAACGAAAATGGGATACTACACCTCAAGCTATATATGCTAGGAAAGTTACAAGCATGTTCTACAGGACGAAATTAGGGACCTGACAGCAATTTGTGAATAATTTTTAGTAGCTCTTTGTGTTACGGAGTCCAACAAGTGAACATAATTGCTAAAATGCATACCCTGATTTACTACACCATCATTAAGTCAATTGATAAGTCAAAATGTGATATTATTTTTTTAAACCCGAAGAATGGAAACAATATGAATTTTTTTAATTATTTTTTTTTTTGTTTTTCCTGGCGAAAAATTTTTCAAAATCGTTTTGCAAACATGCTTTTAATGTTACGTAAGATAAAATACGTTTATTTTCTTTAATAGTGCCTAATGAAAGATTTTATTCTCGCGACATCACAAATTTATATTGCACATTTCATCACTTACTCAGCTAAGTGGCTATTGATGTCAACAGCTCAATTTAACCTACATTTGCGCTTTCATCTCGCATAAGCATACAGGCATCAATCGTCCTATTTGACAAAGATTCCAGGTATTCTATCTTTGCGTCAGAATCCATTTTTCGAAAGTTTCCAAAATAAAGACATAGCGGCCGCAATGATTTCACCTCCCTAATTAAAATTTTTTTCTCCCACGAATACAACCTTGGATCTCTGAACCTCCATTTCCGTATTAATTCGGAAGTATAATCAAACTCCTTTGTTAAACTAGGCAGAACTAAAACTATACATAGGATTGCAACAATCATGAACAAAGCAAAGAAGCAGTAGATCGGAAATGGCAATAAATAGTATCCTCCCATTAACGTGACTGATGCTGAAAGCAAAAAACAGGCATAGCCAACACCCATTAAAACTATTAGAATTCCACTGTTGTAGTATTTGCGATAAAGAATGATGCATTTGCTATTCTAATCTAACAATTGGTGACGATGGTGACAATGGTGAAGTTCCCAAAATGAAGACATAGCGGCTGCAATGATTTTACCTCCCTACTTAGAACCTTTTTCTCCCACGAATGCAATCTTAGATCTCCAAACCTCCATTTCCCTATTAATTCGGAAGTGTAATCAAACTCCTTTGTTAAACTTGGCAGAACTAGAACTATACACAGGATGGCAACAATCATGAACAACGCAAAGAAGCAGTTGATTGGAAATGGCAATAAATAGTACCCAACCATTAACGTGACTGATGCTGAAAGCAAAAAATATGCATAGCCAATACCCAATAAAACTATTAAAATTCCACTGTTGTAGCTCTTTCCATTTGTCAAGTGAAGCGACATAGCTTTATAAAGTATTATTGCTCGTCAAATCGAATTCTCTAAGTTTTTCGATTCCTTTGAACAATATTTCGTGAAATATTAAATTGACCATGCTCATGAAGAAGACGAGACTCGTCATTCGCATTCCCTCAGTCAATATGATGAAATAAAAAATCGTCAAAGCAGGTACATACTCTACTGTGGGATCGAAACCAACTGATTTGAGAATTAAGCTGATGGGATCGTTTCAAAAGTTGTGGTACAAAAATAGGTAGCTCCAGATCAATGTGAATTCAAGTGGGACAATCGCGCAAATAATTACTGTAGCAGAAGCAAACTTACTGATAAGATGTACTCGTTTTGTGATTTGTAGGAGTTTGCAAGAAGATGAACTTTGAATTGTTTTCATATACTGCATGATGTATATGAGATTATTGGTCGCCATAACGAATTCATCTCGTAATTTGAATTGTAGGTATCCAAGCGCGTATGCCATTGAACCCTCCAAGAGAAGTAAGCTGCATAGAAGCCAATTCTGGAATGTGTTTATGCCGGGTTCCCATAGAGCTTTGAAGAAAAGGAAAGTGCAAACAAATGCTGATGCCAAGAAAATTACTGCGTGATAAATGCAAATGAAATTAAATCTTTTATGTGATTTCTCTAGATATAATTTACGCGACTTTTTGTTCCACTGGATGAAGGGAGGAGGACACAACATTCACTTCCAGAGTTTCCGTTGAAGATCTAACAACAATTTGTTTTCTGAGACCATCGCAAACAATTTATTATTTTTTTCAAGCAATGTTCCAGGAAGCTGTAATGTACGATTTTTTAACTTGTCTTTAAAAAGCGCCAAAAATATTCTCTTTAACCACTGATACGGGTTTCATATAACCAGAAGCAGGTAAAGTAAATCTAGCTTGAATTAAGGTTATATTATAGTTATAATGGGTAGAGAATCTTTCTCCATGATATGATTTTTATATGGTTTCAAAATTTTAGCACTATATGGTTATCTAAACTAATAACTTTGAGAGCTCTTTATTTGCATTAATAGATAACGGTGCAAAACAAAAGATATTATGGCGCTCGCATTTTGTTGTCAAGCTTGCTTACTTGCTTTGACCTATTTCTAACCTATTTCAAATATTTTTGCACTAACACAAATAATGCATAATAAAAACGTACAAAACAAAAATTAACAAAAGCTCGTCCAGTAGTGCTATTTTTCTGCGTATTCCGACCCATAAAAATGTTTTGCCTATATTTTCTAAGGAATACTTTGCAACTCGAACAACTTACTTGTTTCCTGAGGGGTATATTTGCAGTTCTACTGCATTTGGTAATTTAAGTATGCTTTGTTTATACATATTTCAGGTATTACCTTTCCAAAATTGTCCTCTTCTTAAAAGTATTAGGATGATATATTTTCCAATTGCATCAAGTACACATTTGCATTTGAATGGCATGAGTAAATTATATTAATGGCCAGTAACTAAGGTGAAGTGGAGGCGTTTAACACAGTAGCAACAGTCTACTTGGTTAGTTCGGTTTTTCATTTACACAAGTACTGACAATGGCACTTCTTTTGTTTGGGAATCGATACTAAGGTTTTTGTATCAGAATTAGAGCATCATCTCTGACATCTCTAGCAGGTGGCAGTTTTTTAAGCTATTTTTATGTCACTATGTCGTCTTAATATTATATGCTGCAACCGGATTACTAAATTTAGTCATGTTACGATGATCTTCAATACGTATGTTTAACAATTTAAATGAGAAAATGCGTAAACCATCTCACGTAAATCATTTCCACGCCACATTTGGTTTTTATTTTATTAAGTAACTTTGTATAGTTCAATATAAGTAAAGTACGTAATAACATAATAAAATAACATTAGACATGAATTAGAGAGGCATAAAAAAACTTTAAGGAATCCCGTTCTGGCACGGCTATTTTGGATTTATATCAGCGATACATATTCATTGAAAGGTTTGAATGTAAATTGAAAAAGAACTGACCTACTATCTACGAATATTTCTCTTTGTATCATTTCTGGCTTTCCGTTCCCACTTGCTTGTTGGATAATCACTATAGCCTAAGGAACAAAATCAAAACATACAATACGGAATCGTTAGGAATTATTTACGGAATAACTTGTAACCTGATACAGACAAAATTAGTCATCTTACCTTGTTCATCTTCCGACATCTCACTGTAATATTCTGATGTGGCTTTCTTTTTAGAGATTTTTTTCATTGGTACTTGCTCATTCAAATTATGGAAACCGGTTTTGAATTTTGTATTTCGTGGGTACATTCTTCTATCAAGCGCTTCAGTATTAGAATCTTCGAAATTACGGGGTTTACATAGCATGAACAATTCAACGGTACTGGATCTACAGCTCTTAAGTAACACAATCATAGCAACAAACAAAACAGAGAACGCAATTGCAGCTGAAATTCGAGTACAAAAAATCACATTTTAAAACCATGTTTATTCAATAATTCAATAAATTTAATTTGGTTTACCTGCCACTGAAATGTATAAAATTGACCTGCGTAAATTATCATCTACACCAACATGTAACTCAAAGTAGCCTCTGAGATTTTGTAGAGCTTCTGACAACGCCTCCGCAGCTCCTTTCCCAGCATCGCGGAAGTCGGCTGTGTTCACAGCAATATCCCAATTGGTTGTCAAAGTCTGCACGGACCTGACCAAAGCATCACCTGTAGCATTAGCAACCCCAATGAGATGGTTTGTGTCAATGTCAACTTTGATTTGTTTTGCGGCTTCTACTATTTTGTCGGCCACGTGTCGAAGTGTTTTCCCAAGTTCATTGACGCCGTTGTCAATCGATCTTGTCAGATCTTTTGCAATGTCGCGGATGGTATTTACTGCATTTTCTACCTCCTTTCCAATGCTAACAATTGCCTTATCCGCAGATAACAAAAGCCTGTCTGTAATTTCCTGTGTTGCATTTATAGCCTCTTTGAAAACATTGCTCATTTCCTTCACGCCTTTATCAACGGTGCCGGTCACTTTCTCAGAGATCCTCACGAGATCTCTACTTGCTTGTCTTACAGTGTAGCCAAATTCATGTGCAACGGATTTAGCTACATTGTCTAACCGTATAACGGCTTTGTTGATGCTGTTGGTCAGACTTGACGTTGAAGTAGTTAGAGCCTTTTGCAAACTTTTCGTTGAGGCATCGATACTATTTCCAAGTTTGTTTGCTGCCGTTTCTCCAAAATTTTTGCCATAATTATTGCAGGCAAAAGACGAGTTAAGACTTAATAGTAAAATGAATGCAAAATAATAAAATATTTTTTGGTACATTTTCGTAAAGTTTTAGTATTTACGGAAACTTGGGATCAAAAATGTGCCGAAAAGCTAATTTTAGACTGACAGCTTTTTCTGCGGTTTTTCTTTATAAATAAGCTACTGACTTTGCAATTCTTACATGACATATCCGTTTATTTTAGGCCATGTCAACATTTTTGTAAGAGATTGTTGTGGGAATGAAATATCTTTGTTGATCGTATGCACGACTGTGATATCGTTGACCCATTTTTACTTAAAATTTTGTTTTTCTTTAAAAATAAGAAATTGTATAAACTTAAACGAGGGTTGACAATCAATAACCAGAGGTGGAGCAGGAAACCTGATATGAAAAATAACTGTTTATCTAACTATCGACATTCTAATGACACAAAGTACATTCTGTTTTGACCGATAAGCCCTTCAGTAGCAATGAATCATAATACGATTTGCATTATTACTCATGATGAACTTACTTATTACATATAACAAACTATGACATTAGGCTAATTTTTATGACACGTATGTGTCATAAGAATGACATAATATGACACGAATGTGGAAAAATGTGACACCAAATATAGCATACAATGTTCATTCTTTGGAGGTAAAAATGTAAGCTAGCTACCAAAATAGGGTAAGGAATGTAATACCAAGCCCAAAAACCTCAGAAAACCCGCTATATTATTTGCAATTTTTAAATCTGGATTTGAACTGTTTGCAATTCCCATTTCCAAGATCCCAACAAAACCAGTAGTAAAATCATAGTATTAAACCCATTTCATTTTATTTCAAATAATATTCGATTGTAAATATGTTTCCGAGATCTTCACAAAATCTCTACTTGCTTGCCTTATGGAAAGCCCAAGTTCATTTGCAGCGGTTTTTGCCACATTTTCTAATCGATTTACGGCATTGTTGATGCTATTTTTTAGACTTGTAGTTGAAGCGGTGAGAGCCTTTTCTAGATTTTTTGTGGTTGCATCGATTCTATTTGATAAGTGTCTAGCAGCCGCTTTTCCAGTATTTCTACCGACATTACTGCAGGCCAAGAACGAGTCTTGATTTAGTAATAATATTATTGCAAAATAAGAAAATATTTTCCGCTGCATTTTTACACAGTTTGAATCTTAACGGAAACCTTGAAGCAAAATTGTACTGAAACGGCACTTTCGGAATGACAAGTTTCTCGCAGTTTCTGCTGACTTGTTGGTTCAAGCTTTTTACAACAAATGTTTATTTGATGTCATCAATTTTTGTTAATAATTTTGGTCAGAATGAAAAAGCTTTGTTGATCTCAAACATGTAAAGGAAGCGAGATGACTGTGATATCTATGACTCATTTGTACGTAAAATATCTTTCTTGAAATTCATAAATCGTGTCAACTTACGGCTAAAATAAAGATAGTGGTAAGTGAGGTGAGCAGAAGGAAAGGCTGGCCCGAAAACTTACTGTTTACTGAAAACTCTGATCGCGCTACAACATAAATACGCTCATCGCGATCAACTGATAAGCCGTTCAAAGTTAGTGAATCATGTTACATATTTGTATTGACACTATGATGAATGTACCTATGGTAAACTGCTATGATATAATTACGCATTTGGA
>JAHZMX010001023.1:0-13813 GCA_027743895.1 Seira musarum | reverse complement strand
TGTTTGGTTCTAAACCAACATTTTAGCTCATTTTCGAATGGTATAAAGATGCTCTAATGTCTCGTCTGATGGCATTTCTCATCCATTTACAGATTGTCTGTGGGATTAGCTAGTCCGAGAAGGAAAATAAACGGGATTGTTTTACAGGAAAAGTAAACAAACAAAAAATTACGACAGACTAACCAACCGTCCATGTCAGAATAGGAGCTCAAACTAGAAAGCAAAAACAAAAATCTAACTTTTCATTTGTTTTGCAATAGAAACTGAAGCGGCGACCACATCACACGGACAGAAACAACGAAAGAGCCAGGAAAACAGAAGAATGGAATCATAACACATAAATCTGCTTGAATTTACTGTATTGCAAAAGTAAGCCAAAAGAAAGTTTCTGTTCCATTTTACATATCTGCGCGACTATGACTATAAAGGAGAGTGAAAAAATGTGCACTCCGCTCATTCTGGCTTAAGCTGTTTTGCATAGAGAAGGAAGCTCTATATAGATTTTCAGCATTCCTGTCACATATCCTCATCCCCAGTATTAGCCAAGTTTGTTGGGTGCATTGCATTCTTAGTTTCTCATCTGAGCGAGCAGAGTGTCGCGCAATACACGACAACGAGCTGTAACATCAAACCGGAACGCATTCAGTCATTACCACGTTCGGGAATCTGATGTATGTGCTCAATTCATCGCATGCACATTTCACATTATTATTATGCTATGCTTCAAACAAAAAGAGAATTATTTCGCAGAGAATGAAGACAAAGAGGATTCGACTCAAAAATTATATGTGTCTATAGGACATGAACACCATCAACATTAACAAGTTAAATGCATTAGATATTATCATCATCATCATCCTCTTTGTTCATTTCTCCTTCTTCCCGTCCGCGTCAGCTTACTAAACGTACTATAACTTACCCTAAACACTTTCGGTTTAAGTAAACATGCAAAAGCTTTGGAGCGTCTTGTAATATGTATTAGTTTTTTTTTCTACCACGGGTAAGTGTTTTGCACGCCCTCGAGCTCTTGTACATTTATTTAAAAAACGGTGACATGAGCATGTTTTCATATTCAATGTTTTGGAAGCAACGAGCAGAAGAATATAATTTCTCTTCTTTTAAGCTCAAATCTGAAAAGAAAATCTTTCAAATGTATACAGACTAACATCAACTCTTCATACATGTCTCTTATTTGGGGTAGGTGAATTTCATTAATTAACGCCTTAGTCCGTCACAAAAACAAATATTTTGTAATGCCATCTCAAAAAATACTTTTGAAATGCCACACCTTTTTCATTTTTATTACTGCTTCATTTACTAGACCAATTCGAAATCGAGTACACAGTTACATAATGAAATGACTTTAGATATGGTAGCTCAAATTTTATGCTGTTCAATTCAAGTGGAAGTCAAATGGAATGCGAGTAGCATCAAAGTAGAAAATATTTGCAAGGATCGGGTAGAGAACGAATTAATAAATGTCGTAAAGTGAGAGTTATTGTTTGATTTTTGGAAGGCAATCGAATTCATAAATCGAGATAGATCGAATGCATCGAGTAGACTAATAATGAATGACTTTTTCTAAAACCAGTGGAGCTTTGTTTGTTTTATTTCATTACGTTGTATGTAAGTCCACAAATCCCGTTCTTATGCTGATTGTAACGTGCATAGTTAATTTAAGAAATAACAAAGGACAAAAGCAAATTCTGAGCCAGCAACGAGTAGCATTTTTGTTTCGATGACGACGTTTTATGTTCTCTTGCCGTTGATGATGGTGATGATGATGATGACATTAGGATCACGTCGTGATCGGCAAAAATCAGCTTCACGCCAGATCTGGCCAGAAAAATGTTTAAAACGTGCTGTTTGCAAAAGGTTAAAGGAAAACTTTGGGGACTGGGTTAGAGGAGCATTGCAGGAGATAACAAAAATTAAGGAATCTTTCTGCAAAGGCAATTCTAAAGAATGCACTTTTCTTTCAACTTTTCCCTTTGTTTTACGATTTTGTTCGCGAAACTCATAGAGAAAAATATTTAGGTGTCTGCTAAAGTTTAGCGCATACATAATTACAAAAAGTAAAAGTTCTATTTTTCGCTTTATACTTATAGTACCGGAGGCAAGAAAAGAATTATTGCTGAGTAATTATATCTTCCTTTTTTTGACTCATGGGTTATGTAAGGGATACTTGAGAGAGAATTGTAACTTATTCAATAAAAAACAAGAGTAAAACGATTGTCATACTTTTTTAGGGTGACTTTTGCCTTTTTCCGTCTAAAACAAAAGAAGAAGTTTGCTGTTTTTTATTCAAAAGACGTATAGCAAATTCCTGTGTGCACTTGCCACATCACCCAAAAACGTTTTTCACTTATTGCTCAACAATGGGCTAAACTATTCTTTCTCACATTTGTACGAGTTTGCATAAACTCGCAACACGCGTCATTCTTCAATCATTTACGCTGCCTTTTGTTTCTTGTTGTTAGTTGGCCAACACGTTTTCCAGTAAACTGAAAAGCGCAATTTCAGCCATTTTCCACACAAGTGACAATTTTTTCAAGTGGCTCGTATCGAAACTTTCTTACTCTCCTCTTTCACTTTTCACCAAAAAAGTAAACTTTTTTTTGGGAGGTTTTATGCAGATGAGTGAGAATGGTGGCGACGGTCCTGATACAAAAATTAAAATTCATTCCACATTACAATATTTTCCTTAAAATTTACGAACCGGACCAACATGCCAGCATGATTATTATGAAATAACCACCACCACCACGAAACCGAACCAACGTTTCTTATCTCACATCGAAACTACATTCTTGGCTATTCACTCTTCACTCTCTCAGTCACTTGTTCTCTCGCGGAAAACGATCACTTTTAAACAAAAAGACAGAAGAAAAAACAAGAACGTCGTAAGGAAAATAGGAAGAAGACACAAGACAGAAAAAGGCGCAGAATAAGATGCGAGAACAGAACAGTCAAAAGCTGAAGTTTTTCTCGGATAGTTTTGGATGGTAAACCCGAGAGCGCATCATACCACCACCACTCACCAGCAGAAGCAAGAAGAAGCGCAATACGAACACGGCTTTCTTGCTGAACTGAAGACGATTTTGATATGAAGAAAAGCGATATGGGATGAAAATACCACTTTTCAAAAGAAAAAAAAAACTGTCTCAACTCAACTGTTAGGCTTCCTCTTAGCCTCTGCTTCCAAGTATGTATTCTAGTTGCTTTCGAATATTAGTACATTTCCTTTTTTTCTTCCATCTCTTTAACATAACATGTATTGAAGAAAAAATTTGAAAACTTTTTATTAAACCAAGTCCATATAATATGGGCACGTTGGTTCTTCAGCTTTAGTTGCAAACAAAACTTCATTTTTTTATTTTCTCTCTATTTTGTTTTTCATTTCTAAATCGGAGCTTTCATGCAAAACTTGAACACAATTTGAGGAGCACAGTAGGAACCACACAATATTTTTGCGGAAACGGAGGAGAAGAAAAAGTGAAACTAAGGCCCTGTAATCCTCAACGCTTCGCTTTTTTTGCTCATCTGCAAATCTGTGAACCCATATTAAAGGAGAATAGAAGAAGCAAATGTTTTCAACTCATTCTGGATGGGATATTAATAATGCTAGTTCTAGTTCTCTTGCTCAAAAGAACAGACGTCTAGCGTGTGTACAAAGGAATAATATGAGTACTTCTGACACAACTAGAACTATTCCGTATGAGCATACTTGATAAAAAATTGTGAAAGGAAGAGTTGCTGATTCTCAAATTGGGATAGTTAAAAGATGATATTACATATTATCTTGGCATAAATGCTTCCCCCTTTCCTGGCAAATTATTTCCCAGTGAGCTTTAGGCACAATATGGAATGCATAGAGAGCTCATCTCCTCTCATCGAACTTGTTTCTTAAAGGGAAAGTGCAATGTAGAATTGCTACTTAAAAGTATACAGAAGGAAAACGAGTCAAAGACGCTCTGCCCTACCGATGCGGGACAAACTCTGTCAGTGGTTTTCTAAATTGCGCTCTAATTCATGAGAAATGATTTAGCTTTGCATTCAGATTGTCACCAATTATTTTTCAGCTCGAAGGAGGAAAACAAGTTAATAGGAAATGGAAATGCGTTACTATTTCTTCCAGGCAACAAGGATGAGAAAGGAAAGGAGTGTATCAGTTCAAAGACTTTCATTTGAAAAGGTGCCTGTTAGTTTTGTGGATTGGCATCATACGAGAACTCATTATGATTAGATTTACGGGTTATAGAATGAACTTCGATTACTGAACTTTTGTCATCATGAGACTCGCACAACTTTCAATTTTTGAAAAAAGTTTTTACATTTTATGTGTATGTATACCAAGTGCAGTATTCAATCTGGAATGTCTATATCACATCTATATGAAATTACATTCTCTTTGGGATCGTTAAAGGGGAATACAGAACGAAAAAAAATTCTAGTCATAATGAAACATCAACAGGGAAAAATTGAACGAGAAAAGTTATTCAATGGGAATTTTCCTCTTGATAAAGTTTCCTACTACTGACGATTAGGCTACAGTCATTCTGCTGCTTTTCTCTTTTGACTTACCTATTATTATAGTATTCATATGATACGTTTCAATCATTTTTCTTTTCGGTAAAGAAAGTTTGAACATTGAATAAGAGATTGAAATAAAAGTCAAGAATGGTACTCTTTTAACAAGAAATTGGATTGAAAGTGGATGGACTGGCATCAAAAGAAATGCTGTTTCATATTGGTTCATTTCAGTTCACTTCCAAACAGGTTTATTTTTTCGGCAGTTTGTTTTTAACAAAAACTGAACGAATCAAACAATGTGTGCCTAGATAGATAGATACTATAGAGGCGGATACATGGCTGCTTTCAAATGAATGACTCACATTTCTTCTCTTCCTTTTGTCTTCTTCCTTCCTTTGTTCTTTTCCTTCGTAGTTTTATTTTTGTATGGTCGCACGGATATAAACATACGGGTTAAAATGCTTTCCACTATTTTTTTATTATTTTAGGAGGAAAGAGAGAAAAAAGACAAACGATTCATTTCTCGATTTATTCTGTGCTTATCTAAAGATTTCAAACTTGCTTGTGCAGAAGTGCAGGAACATGATAAAGGATAATAGATGCTACCGTAGTGGAACTGACAAAAAGAAATAAAAATTGTTTTTAGATACGGTAGAACAACCAATCGAAACTGCCAACTACACCACCTCTGTTGAAATCCTCCATCGTAATCACATCACCACACACCACCACCATCATCATCATATCATATAGTATACGTTTTGTTTCAATTCATTCTGTAGCATTTTTGTTGATTGCGCACATTTGTTTTCTCTTACCTTCATTTATTTTATTTTTTCTAAGGTTTGCTTGCATAAAGCTTCTCCAGCAAAAACATCTTGAGAAAGAGAGGAATGAACGTGGATAAAAGTTGAACTTGGAACATGTCTACCTTCTCCTTATTTACCCTTTTTTTTCTTTTCATATTCAAGAAAAATGTTTGACTTAATGTAATAATCACAGAAATAACTGTATACACAAGAAATTATAGTGTGAGGTTAAGCTGTGTAAGGAAAATGGTGGTGAAAGGCCTTTCTTCAGCCAACAGTAACAGCAAAGTCAGCACCATCATCATCAGTCATATCATACAAAACTGAAAATAAGATATGGAGAAAGGATGGAGCCTTGTTTGGCTTCATCTCTAACAATTTTTTTATCGTTCATGATATTATGATATACTTTGCCTGGAATTGAATGGGAAGAAAAAGAGAGGACTACTTATGGTGGAATTCTTTTGCCAACTCATTGTTGGCTGGAATATGGCAATTTTTATGCATACCACGATGTAGTATAGATCATATAAATAAAAATGTTATTGTGAATATAAGTTATCACGGAATAATGGGGAAGCTGGTTTGTAAAACGCGTTTAGAGATACCATTATTACTGCTGAAAGGAGGATATAATGCCTTGCCTTCTTCAAAACCCGAAAATTCCTCTGAAATGGATGTAAACTTTCCAAAGAACAGGATTATTGGGGCGATAAATCTAGATATATTGCTTTTCTGAAATCATGACAGTAACATTTTATTGTCAATTCTAAATAATTTTACATTTAATGCACTCACGTAGCAAGTAATGTTTGCTCAAGTAGTAAACATTACTGAACTTCTATACTGGTTTTGTAAATTAGTATTTATATCATGAATACAACATTTACAAATACAACGTACAAGCAAAGTACAAAAAATTATATATCAATAATATTACATTGTAACATTTGATTTTCCTCAACTGTTAACGATTTTGTGAACATTTTTGCATTAAATTACATTCACACCGTATAAAAATTCTCAGAAAAGTCAAACATCAAATACATACATCATCCTTTGATGAACATTGTCTAGAAAAAAATCACTTGAAAACATTTAAATAAGTAAATAAAATGCGTATGTACATCAAATTTTATGTTGACCTTCGTGTATCTAAAAATGAATGTGTAACACAGTTGAATACTTTAATTTCCTAATCGAGTGTTCTAGTCGCGACCCAAACATGCTGTGTTTTTTATAACTTAATCCAAAATGTATCATAGAATTAATTTAAAAGAAGCTTTAAATGATAACCCTTGAAAAGGAGGCGTAATGATTTAGAATAATAAAAACAATATATCAATCATAATGTTTTTTTTTTAAATAACATTATACCAAATTAATGCCAGTACATGGTACAGGGTAGGAAGCAATAGAGACGAAGAACCTTGGCCAGAACATAATATAATACCTAAGTAGTTCAATAAATATGGAGAATTAGGTAGGAAAATATTGCTGATTTTACATAGAGCCAACATCTATATTATAATTTCATTTTCAAACTAAATTAAAATCATCATAAGAGATTACAGCATCCCTCAACAATTAAATAACATTTGCTCTTTAAATTACTCTCGCGCGACATGCTACAAGAAAAGCTTATACACTTTCAACCAACAACTTTCATTAATAGTAATAGATAATTCACCATTGAAAGCGTGATTCATTTTGTATTTAAAAAAGACTTAAAATCCTGCGGATGTTCATCGAGTCGAGTCTTAGATTTTTTTATCTTATTTATCGCTGAGTGAGTTTACAAAGAGTTTAGCTTTTCTAGACTTACATTGAGAATGTTGATTGCTGCGAAATCTAAAATGCTATTTAATTTAACATTACAACTGCCTTCTGCGCTTGTCATTTTAACTATGGCCTAACACCGAAATCCTGTTGGTTATAAATAGTATCTGCTTATATAAATAATGTACCACAAAAATTAAAAATCAAGGTAGCAAATTTGTGTGAGGTCAGTAAAAATTATAACTTACAAAAACGTTTATATAAAACGCTTAAATTATTACTTTCACCATTTTAAACAGTAGGTATTTAAAAATTTGTGTACTCGAAACGAGACTATTTTACATTTTGTAACAAACAATATTTATCCATTATCATCACGATTTCTTACAACAATATTTATGCTCGCTTGTTCGAAACGAATATTATTCCTAACTCTGAGAATTGATCAGTAATCATATCATCGATCATTATTACTTTTTTGTTTCTTACTTTTAAACATTTTGTTTCTTCAAAAAGAGTAATAAAACATGGCAAGTAATTACTATTACCCAAGTCCACTAACCTATCCTTCTTGATTAACTAGTTGCTTTCAATTCTAGGGCACAGTCAACAGTGGAAAATTTCGTGAAGAGCCGATGATGATTGTAAGAATAAATACGATAAGAACGACATGTGGCTGTGATGAAAAAACTTCTTTTCCGAATTGTTTGTGGTATCCTTAACACGAAAATTACAGTTTTCATTAAAGTGATCCTAAAATACATATAATATTTGTCTACTCTGTCTTCTGAATCAATTATCAAATTGAAATACAATTAACAGCTACAACTGGACAATAAAAATGAATAATGGCAGCTGGTTTAGCAATGATTTAGAATAATGATCCGTAGTTGTTTACAAACATAACTTATTCCTTTAGGAGGCACTAAATCCTACATTCTAGAGCCTCTTGTCTGCAACACCTGAAACGAAGAAGCAATTATTAATTTAAACCCTTTATTGATATTTTAAAGTTAATAACAATATACGCAATATTATTCTTTTTTCCTACCTTTGCGCGGTCAGAAGTTTGATCCTGAATGCCTGAGTTGGCCGAGTCAAACAGGTTCATAGCAAACATATTTTTATAGTATCAAATCAACCAGTTTACAAAAAAAATCGAAATAGTTATAGTATAGTTATTTTAGTTATACCTTCTTCAGCCAAATCCTTGTTAATTACAAGCTTTCCGTGACGAAGATAATTGAGCACTGGACCAAAGTATGTGGGGTCCCTGTCGATAAGATAAGCCCCTGTGGCGTCCTGCAATTGATAAGAATGATGACAAATAAATAAAAATATGGTTATATATGTTGCAATTCGTAATCTTAAAAAAAAAAAAAAAACTTATCGTCGTACTTTATTAGAAATGAGATCTGTGTCGTCTTGTATCAAACGACAAAGAAAGGACTTGGGATCACGAGACAGCGTCGTTTTAGTTGTGAGAAAATGAGTTCCTCCCACATTGAGTCGTACCCATTGGCCACCACCATTCGCTTGGGCGACAGAGGCAGAATTGGGATCACTAATGAAAGCGTTGGCAAGCGTGACTCCAGCAACAGCTGCGGCTGAAGATGAGCCATTGGTCAAGGGAGTGTGAAGCACTCCAGCAACTACTTGATTATTCTGTGAACTGCTGCTAGTCGAACTAATACTACTGCTGTCAGGAGTCGATGGGAGGCTCAAGCTGGTTTGAACTCTGTTTCCACCACAGCAGCAGTTTGTAGAATTTGCTGCAGGCACTGCTGGCTCTCCGGGAACCTGAGCTAATGTTGGACTTGGTGAATTCGCCGACTCACTCATGTTCCTAAAATAAGGGTGCACCTCTTCCCCCAAAATTGTTTCTTGTTTCGTCGTGAAGCGTTGCGAACAACTACGTAAGAGCAAAATTATTTGTACGCCTTACTCTATCCTCTAGTTCTTGTACAGAGAAATCTCTTTCTTCATGAATGAGCAACTTCGAAATGGAATACTTTTACTGCAATCCAAAATCAAACATACAAACAAACAAAAATGAGTACATCCCATTAAATCCTCATAAAGAAGCACAAAAGTAAAAGTAAAAAACATATAATTCATGTCATGTAAATACAAACACTTACTTTTTTTATAATTTCAATTGGAACAGGATTTCATGATTCTGCTCTTCTGTGGTGGTTGGTGGTGATGATGATAGGAGTAATGGTTGAACAGACTCAAAGAGATCCAATCCAACAAGACCAACAACGTCTAACATCAGCAAAAAGAAAAGTTCAAAATGAGAACGTTCGTTCGTTTTCCCTTCTTCCTCTCTCCACTCCACATTCATCTGCAATTAGAGATTACGCATTGGGAATCATGCCATTAACTGGTATCATTAGAGAAAAGGAGATAGAAGACAAGAGGAAAAAACAACGCGTGGTGCGATATGATGATGATGACGATGATGCACACGGCACAAACATATATGTCTTCTTTCCCTCTGTCTCTCTTTCTATTTACATAAACCTATTTCTAACTTTAAACATGAACATGATAATGATTATTTCACTCTTGTTTCTTCTCATATCAGCGTTAAATAGCTTTTGTATCGCAAAGTTCATTTTATCCTTATCCTCTCACATTTTTTCAATAACTTTTTTTTTCAATATTCTTTTAGAACTGCGGAGAAGGAAAACATATTTATATGCATCTCAAGCGGAACATGAGAACATGGGCCTGTGTGTCCCGTGTTCAGGATATCAGATATTGATAAAAACCTTATCTGTTTTTCATTTCTAAATATCATGTAAAGGTAAATAGTAAATAAATTGAAGCAAGTATCCTCATTAATTGTATTATTACGATCCATGAGAAGATCAAGAAATAAGTGGCTTTAAAAGAGGTTGGCTACGAAAGGCTATTTCCAAAGCCAAATCTTTAAAATAGTAGGTCCACAAGGAATAATAATGAGTGATAAAGACTCTTTGATTAAATAGACATTGAAAAAATGAAGCAAAGTTATTAATTAAGCTGTATTGTATTAAGTCAAAAAGTTTCAAAAAGGGTCGTCACTGAAAATGAGAATCTTTAAAATGCAGCTTTCTCTTTACGAAACACATGCATAAAATCAAAAGCAAAATTCTCCAAGTGCTTTATTGACACTGGATGGAGAGTGGATCATAATCGTCATCACAAAAAAACATTACCCGTTTTAACAAACGGAAAACCAATCAGCATAGTAAAACTTTAATAAAATATGTCACCACATACCTATTCAAATATTTAACTAAATCAAACTGAACGCGCACTCGTGGTTTCCTTCACTCAAAGCACATCAATGGACCAACTGTATTCACTCTTCAAGTCTACATTCTTCAACTCATTCATACCATTATTGCCAGCCACTACTATAGTCTTTAAGTTTAATTTAAATCAAAATCAAATATTCCACACTATTCCCCCACTGATTACCTAATTCCGTAGAAGAATAAAGAACAAAAGTTAAACTTTTATGAAGTGTAACTACATCATCAGCTGTTCAACCAAGTTGCAACTCTTCAGCAACACATTGTAATACATATCTTTCTACAAACAAAAAAAACATTAAAAGAGAAAATATCACACGCAATTGGACCTACTAAAACAAAACAGAAAATCCCTATTTTACCACCAAAGCAAAATTTAATGACATTTAAGAAAGGCTTAATAATTTTTTCTATGATCGTTGTTGGCCTTTTGGATACGTGCAACTTTGGAACCAGAACCAGTGTATTATGGGCCTAATGTTTCTGTGTCCGCTCACATCATCATCATCATCATCACATCACAAAGGCTTTTTGTCTGTAGAGTAGTGTACGTACAATCATCATTCAAGTACATTTCCCAATTTACATTTTTCCCTTCCCTATTACAACAGTCAGTCATCTTCTGCAACCACCATCCATAGTAATATCACACATCTCTCTATTTCTATTTCGGTTTGTTTTGTTTTTGTGCACACAACTCACCTTTTCCCTACAAAACTCTTTTGTGGTCGGTTTTGCATTATGCAGATGAAGTAGATGTAAATGTATTTTTTTGAAGTTGCGCAATTCCTTCCAAAATTGTTCACAAAATCGTAATCCCTAAAAAACCGAAGAAGGCTTCTCTAGCCAACAACAGCACTAGTATTAGTACTTCAAGGAGTATGAGCACATTATCCACTTTATGTCCACGAAAAAAACTTTCCTACAATTTTTTATCCTTTACTTTCACTATGATTTTTGTAACAAAATCAGGTATGTTTATGCCCGTTTGACAATCAAAATTTATATTAGATTTTTATAGTATGAGAAATATTGGCTTTCTATGTGACGTAGACTACGGCGATGGTGATGATGGTTTACGTTTTATTGTATGCGATATGGTCTGGCTTGGCTTGGCCTTTCATTTTTTTAATATGAAAATGAAGCGCTCTTATTATTGTTAGACTCAAGAAAAAATATTTATAGTGGTCATGCATGATATGATTATGCATGAATTCATAGAAGCGGAGGAAGGAGACAGGTAAAAACAATGACCTGCCTTTACTTTATCGTCCTATATCTTCAACATCCTCACATCACTTCATATCATATCAAAAGTACTTTTCAATCGCAGGCATATTAATTTTGCGAGAAGGTGAATGTAGATTTATATGACATGTAGTTTCTAAAAAAAATGTTGCATAGGAAAAGAATGTACCTATGCAGAAGAAGTAAAGTTGGAGTGAGGTTTTTCTTGCAAACTTTGTTGAAATTGCAATTGCAAGTAGGAGCTCTAACGTCGTTGCAATGATGCGCCATTCCATTTTTTATAAGACTATATGTGACCCTTTCCTGTTTGATTATTGTGTTGTCGGTCGGTAGAATGCCTCTTGTTTATAATTTTGCCTGGTTAACAATTACATGAAATTGTGTGGGCATTTGAATGCAAATTGCAGGGAAGCTTAGCCGAAATTTGCGTGCCAGAGATGTGAATACTGATTGTAAGTACAATTGATATAATGTGTCAAATGCATTAATAACGAATTGGATCTTTTGCGAATTCCTTTTTACTATTTTATTATGTTAAATTAGTAATACTAATGATTGTATACACATTTTAGTAAAACATTCTAGTTTTGTAAAAGTCACATCGATATATGTTATGCTAACCTTTTGATCTTAACCTGTTTTTGCTAAACCAAATTAACAAAAGTTGGGTGAAATTTTTCAAGCACCGTGTATATAAGTACATACCATATCCGCGCATAATCTAAAAACCGTCAGGACAAAAAAAAACCTTTAAAATACGTGTAACGTAACCAAATTGCATCCGCGTGTACATCTCTGATTTTATGTAAATAATACGAATGCGTTAGCTGGCCTAGTGGTTCCGATTCTCATTCCTCATACAAATAATATAAAACGAACAGGCCTTCATGGGAATAGGATAATGAAAGGAAAAATTAAAAGACATTCGGCCTTCAATTCATACACGTAATGAGTAAATTGTCATCGATGAATAGCTGAATATGAAAGATTAGGTGAATTTGTAGATTATTGTTAAAATATAAAAAACCTTATAAGATTCCATAAACTTTACTTTAATACCATAAAATATATATATAGTATGGACAGTTTTTCTTAGACGATTGTTAGAATTGATAGAAACAATTGAAAAAAAAAATGAAAATGGTTTTGTTTTGGGTTTGTTTGAATCTACTTTAACATGGCAAATCCTTATTTTATGAAAAAAGTTTTTGAAAGGTTTAGTCCTGTCATTATGACTTGGGTGAAAAAATGCGTTCTCTCCTCAACATACCCGTTCTTTAGAAGACAATCGGTAAACCTCTCAGAATATAACTCATGGATCGAGATAAACGGACACACAGACGGACGATCACGTCAAAATCATTGCTGACTGTGAGCTCAGCCATTCAATACGAAATTACATCGACTTGACCAAGAACAAAAAGAAGTATCTACCTAACACATTCATTCATAGTGTCATCGAGAAAAACTAAATGTCATTACTTGACCTTTTGTAAGTATTGACCAGCTACAGCAATATATAATCTTCATCTTTAACTTGTGTTCATGGATGTATGCAATCTTCTCAACAATTTCAATTAGCTCATGTACTGCTACCAGATCATTGTGAACATAAAGATATCACTGTCATTATGTCTTCTGTTGTTGCGTAATTTTCATTATTATTCATTTCCAGTGTCATTGAACATGAAAAGAAAATGCATATTATCTTATTTTGTACTGAGGACACCAAACATGGCTTTAGCTCACTGCAAACAATAGTTTACATTCAGAAGAACAGTTATGCATTTTTTAAATTTTACTGCAAACTATAAATTGGTGGACGTCGGTATGTTTAACATAACCAAAAAGAAACATTTTTTAAAAAACCATCTAACGACTCAATGACCCATTTCCGAAGAAAACATTCATCATCTCTTCATGTTCATGTCAAGGAGGAGTTCCATGTTCACAGAAAACAAACAGATTGTTGCGATGGAAACATTCCATCATTCCAAATGTTTCCATCGCAACAATCTAGGTATTTGTTTTTTGTGTCATGTTTTTTTCAATTTTAAGAGTGCGTGGTCGTTGTAATACGACTAAGTAAAAAAATAATAATTATCATGGAAACAAGGGATAATTTGCGGTTTCCCACGC
>JAHZMX010001022.1:0-14110 GCA_027743895.1 Seira musarum | reverse complement strand
CATTCGAGTACATAATAGATTACAAGACAGAAATGGCACAAAGCATGAGACTTCGGTTCATTACCACGGCATTGAAATGAAATTAGAACCATGGATGGATGGACCAGAACTTGTTACACAATGCCCCATTCCATACGGTCAGCATATGGACTATACATTTACCCTTCATCAGAGTGGGTCATATTGGTACCACTCCCATCACCAGTGGCAGTATATTGGCAAGTATATGTCCAAATTCACAGGCCCAAAAAATTTTTACAGATAATTTCATCATATTTCATTTAATATAGATGGGTTCTGGGGCTGGCTTATCGTTGACAATATGCCTGATAACATGACAGCGTACAGCCATACATCCGGTTCCGTTCTGAAAGACGTTCATCCCTATGACGATGAGCTGATAATAAGCCTCATGGATTGGTACTGGAAGCCTGGTGGTCAGCTCACAAGAGATCATGAAATGTCCATGGCGCAGGGATCTCCATCTCCTGATAGCATCCTCATAAATGGTAAGGGTAACGCCCCTTGTTTCCATGCCAGGAATAAAGGTCATCCCAATTGTGATGAGACACGATCTCAGAGGGTTACTGTGTTCAATGTCATTCCTCATCGAACATATCGCCTACGCTTACTCAATCCGTCTGCAAAGGCTTCATTTAATTTCTCAATTGACGGACATAAAATGAGAGTGATTGAGGTGGATGGGGTGGACACGACATTGGGTAGACCTGTGGATGTCATCACTCTCTGGCCAGCCCAGAGATATTCTGTACTGGTTAACATGCATTCCTCGGAACCCCGACCTGGTCACAATTACTTCATTCGGGCGGATATGATCGACAGCGGGACTAGGGTAGATCAAGCGACAGTCTATGCGTTTATCCATTATCTGTCTTGGAAATCCCCTCCACCATCCTGTGGTCAGATGTTAGGCTATGAGGTGCTAAATCTGATAAACAAAATTGAGAAAGGGAGAAAGCGCTCCACCGGAGGTGGGAGACAAGGACGACCTTGTGATAACACCGTTCCATGGGAAGATCTTACTGTGATGGGATCAATGCCTAAACCTGGAGCAATGAACAGAGCAAAGTTAGTGGATAACATGGACAAAGGCGAAACATATTTACAGGCATCTTGTCTCTCTAACGAGCTTCAAGTAAGTGGCTCAATGAGGAGCAACCAGAATTTGGTTCTTCTGGATCAGGAATGGTGTGACCCTGTCATTGTCAATCGGGATGGCACCCATACAGTGGAGCCAGCCCCAAGGAATGTTCATCACACTGTCGTGCTAAACGCAACTCTTGCCTGGCTTGTCAATGGAAGGGCCTACTCAACTCATGGGCAAAGGCTTCCTGCAATTTTTAGGGTGATGGGTGGTGAACCAGTTCCACATGAATTTAGACCTCATCATACTCAACTTGGTCAGACTGTGCAGATTGTGATAAATAATATGAATCCTGTACTACATCCGTATCATCTTCATGGTCATACATTTTACGTCATGGGAACCGGAAAAGAGAATGATGGCCCTTTTAACCCGAACAATCCCGAGCATCAGAGGATTATCAGTGGACAGGCGATGAGAAGGGATACGACGCATACTTTACGAAATTCATGGTCGGTTGTGAGGATTGTGACAAATAATCCCGGAGTCTGGATTCTTCATTGTCATAGTAATTTTTTATGAATAAAATATTTTGTCTTCCTTTTATGCTTTTATGTGGGGAAACTGAATACTTTTATTTATGATTGCAGTACATTGGCATTTGGATAAGGGTTTAGCGGCCGTTTTTATTGAAGGAGAGCAGGCCCAACGCGAAAAATACACCATTCCTGAAGAAGCAAGAAGAGTTTGCAAACTGAGCGGAATTACTCTTCCTGCAAGGAGAGTCCGTAATTAACGGTGTCCTGGAATACCTCTAAATTGTGTGTTGGGCATGACTTAAAGTTCACTATTTTATGGTTCGTAGAATGATTTCACATTAAAGCATAAATTAAAATCTTAAGTTTATCTGGAATTCCTTAACTGCGAATTTAAAATAAAAATTCTTTCTAGAATATCTACCTATTAAACATTTGTTCATACAATCTGAGTTGTCGACTATAATTGAGACGATTCAATAAAAAACGAATATAATACTTATTTGTTGCGCACATCACCTAAAGCCAGAATTGGTCATAACCGCAAAGCCTCTAACACGTGTAGCATTGTTTTGTAACTGGAATTAGTAAAAGGAATTTGCATCGTTTAAAATATCTGTGGGTGTAAAGGACTATGAACCATAGGACAGCGACACATCGTGAATATCGGTATGGTTAGGATCAGTGTGTCGTATTAAGTATTGTTACAAAAGAAATGTTAAATATCTCCAATTTAAGAACCAGGATGTGCTAAGGAAATATGGAAGGAGGCAACGTGAGACTAGAAGAATTTGGAGCTCAGATTTGGGCTGAGTTACCAAGCGATTTTATTATGTGACTAGGCCGGAGGCAAGCGAATTGGTTTAGACCTGATTGATTTGCCAATTGATTCCCGAATGAATGTTCATTTATTGGATGATAGTGCCCAAGTTTTATAATAATTAATGCTTACATTAATCGTGGATTTGATCATAAGATGAGTAATTGATATTATGTGATTTGACATAAATACTGAGCTTTTTTGCACTTTATTTATACACCTTAAAAATTCCCCAGGTGTTTCCAATTTTAGTTTATTGATACTTTTTTTATTACCACGGCAATGGCGCTTTCAATGACATGAAGACTTTTTCATTGAGCTCAAGGTTGCGAGGTACAACAACCTTATTTACGAAAATTCCAGATATTGTGAATGTGCGAATTGTCATTTCCAAAATTGACATCCTATCTCTAGGTCTAGTAATCTAAAAAATGGTTAGTTTCCAATGCACAAAAGGAATTTCTCTCAAACCTCCTAAAAATTAAAATAAATTAATTATAAGGTCCTGAGAAAGGGATCGTTTGCAAGCGATTTTTTGGACACAAAAAATATTGACCCTGGTTAAAACAAGTATCTTTGATCGAATAAATAGTGGTTACAATAATTTCATTCAGAATGGGAGGGAGAACACCGGGCATTGGTTAAAACTTATTTGTCATTTTTAATTTCTGAGCAAAACAAAAGTGTTAATAAAGTGCAAAAGGGCTTAGTTGGTTACGAACCATAGGCAAAGAATGTGGCGAGGGTAAGTGTGCTGATGTGAGGGGTATGCATCAACGATAATTATTAATTCCATTATGGAGACAGTTTAGAACCTGGTATAATCATCTAAACCTATTTTTTAATGCTGATTACGGATCTGAAGTCAGCCAACTGTCTAAACGAACTTATGCATTTTAGTTAACGAAATACTATGAATAAATTTTTAATGACAAAAAAAACAATGAAATCTTGACTCTTTGCGTCGTATGTTCAAGCCCATGAAATATTATTACGTATACAGAAATAACATCCTAATCCATGCGTTTCTGAAAATTTATTTATTATTCTTTATTATCTTATTTGACCATCGTTAAAAAATTGTTATAGTTAACTTTAAAAATTTTTTCAATATTAAAAGGAAACAGCTTTCGGCCATATAGTTTCTGAGCCATATTAAGTATTCCATCTAATTTTTTTCTCTTAGCAATCTAGAAGTGAGCTCCAATTTAAATGTTTTCAAAATTTTCCACCACAGTTCCACAACAATGGAATGGACCTGAACAAAATGCAAGCATTATGTTTATGAATGATTTTTGTGCATTTTCCTTAAACAATTTGTAACACTTCCGGTAACACTTTGGACCACATTCTTGCGGTTAACCTGCTGAACAGATATCATCTGAATCAGTTCAATTAAACGTTACCATAATTATTGCAAACTGGCAGCTACTTATCTTATCTTCATGCACATCTAGACTTGGAAAATAGAAGTGGGTTTGCGTTACCGGAAATGAGGTGGTTTATTAAAGTATTGTTTATTTAACCACGAATTTTGTTTCTTTTGCTAGTTATATTATGTTTTATTTCCACGGATCCACGGTACATTTTAGTTGCCAATTTTAAGTGATTAGAATGACTTTTGCACATTTAAAGCAAATTATGATTCCCTAAACTACTTAATGAAAATTAATCCAAAATGAATTTATTCGCCATTTTTGCAATATTTACGGCGTTTTTATCCTCAAGTTTAATTTCAGCCATTGATGCGGAAAGAACCTGTAATGTTGAGATTGGTAAAGCATTTCACTAAATTTAAATTATAACAGAAAGCAATGTTTGCGAGATCTTTTATCAAAATGTATTGACTCCTTAGAAATTAGCCAAAACTGGGTTTCGCCAGGTTCTGTTATTTTTTAAATTACCAATATAGATTCATGGAAATCTGGAGAATGTCCCAACCCGGATTTTTCTCTAAACTGCATCTGGTGCTACGATCAATGCAAATCTGATACGGAATGTGGTCAACAACAGAAGTGCTGTCCTCAATCAAATTGTGGAAACAATTGTGTCGACATCGCCCCACCCCGTTTGAGATCCTCCCGTCAATTAAAGAAATGGTTCTCCCCATCCTCATACAAACCTTTCAAATGGTCCTGGCGACCTTTCAGCCGTCCTGCACCAACGACAACCACCACTCGTCGTCCTAAAATTAGGTCTCGGGCAGTGAAGAAAAATGACATTATCGAGCTCACACCGTGTTTATTGAAGGAGAGCCGGCTCAACGAGAAAGATACATCATTCCTGAAGAAGCAAGAAGGGTTTGCAAATTGAGCGGAACCTTAATCGGTTCTATCCACTAATCCCCACTGCAATTATCCCCCCTACCAATTTTCCCCACTGACCAGTTTTCCCCTCTGGCCAATTATCCCCACTCCAATTATCTCCACACCAATAATCCCCACTGGCCAATCATCCCTACTCCAATTATCCACTCACCACTTATCCCCACTGGCCAATTATTCTCCTCCAACTATTTTTATATTCCAATTATTCCCCTCTGTTTCCTAAATCTACGTCCAGAAATAAAATGTGTCTTGCTTCATTCACATTTTATTTTTAGACTTAGATTAAGGTCCAGATATTACCTATTACGCAGTGGTTACTAACTATTAAACTTTGCATTTACTGTGCGACACCTTATGTTATAATTCTTTGATTGCTGATGTCGGATAATTGGCCAGTGGGGAAAATTGGTCAGTGGGAATAATTGGTGTGGGGATAATTGGGTGGGGAAAATTGGTAGGGGGGATAATTACAGTGGGGATTATTGGGTAATACCGAATTAATCTTCTTGCGAGAAGAGTCCGTAATTAACTGTGTATTGGAGTTTCTCTAAAGTGCATACTGGATTAGACATTCTCATTGAAATTCTCGCTTGATACTTGACAAATAAAATTCACCTGCTGATTGCTCAAACAATCAAGCAATGTTTTTACAAAGCATTAACCAAAATCTTAGATTAATTACTGTATATTAAACTGCTTGAACTGTCTTTTCAAAATAAAACTGATTTTTAAATGCCGACTTAAATAATTACTAATTACTTTGCAATCCATTCTGGGTTATTGTCGAATTGAGTTTATTAAATAGGATTGGTGTGCACGTGTACTTTGTTTGAAATCATATAATATGGCACACTAGACATACTCGTAATGAATCCCGTTACACGTGTAAAATAGTTTCGTAACTGTAATTACTAATGGGAATTTTTAGTGATGTAAAAAAGGACTATGAACCTAACAAGATATTGTAGATTCGGGTGAAAAGGTGTCATTTCAAACATCGTATCTGGTTGACTTTTCTGCACCTAAATTCAAAGACCTAAAAAAGTGTTTACAGATTTTTTCGTCATATTTAATTGAGGTTGTAATTATGTAATGGACGAACGCAATATCTAGAGACATTGAAATATTTAATGCGATAAGAATTCCGTAGTTCAGGGTCAGATTTTTTAAAAACAAATTCCAATACCTAGCGAAAAAAACCGACAAGCCAAGCCAAGCCAGAGTTGAGTAAATATTCCTTGTCTAAAACCTTCAAATTCATTACAAACCTAAAAATGTTTATCTAAACCACAAAACATAATAATTGCTAAACATTCCTATAAAATAGAATAAGCAACATTTCCTTTTTCCATTTCTATAAGTACTGTACTATTGCGATATACTTATGTTAGAATCATAATCGTAATTAAAATTGAGTCTCATTCATTCGCGGTTTATAGACACATCAATTTAAGTATACATGATTAATTTGAACCCATAGGCACTTTGTAAATTAATTTTCATTTGCGTACATTACCAATACTGAAAATACTTAATAAAGCAGAAAAAAATTTGTAAGTGTAAGTTCCACGCATTCGCTTTCTGCTAATAAATATCCTACTTATTTGATTAAGTTTAGCTTGAAAATGTTTTCTCAAAATTCCACCAAATCTGTACTAGCATTTCATTCACTTCTGAGCTTATTTTCTAGCTGCAAAATCCATTTCAGCGAATTTATAAAAATTCCAAACGGAGAAAATCCAATGCACTACCTACCCAAAGACTATATTCCTTTCATTCCTGTTCCGGACATTCCTATAATATTCACAAAATATTCCATTCCAGAAAATGACACAGAAGATGAATTCTCAACAATATTGCAAAAGCCATTTATTTCCTCTCTGCAATTAATCAATCTTCCATGCGTGATTCAGATATATTACGTGGTAAACAAAGACGGGATTGCGGATGAATTAGGCAGATTTCCTTATTTTCATCCTCAGCATTACATGATTGATTACGTGCTTTATAGAGACACACGACGCTCCTTCTTCGAGCAACAGGATACGTGGCTTATCAAACCAAACATGTATCAACTACTCATCACAGCTACTGCAGGTGGAATCCTGTCCGAAAGGCTTTGGCGACCTTGGAGTGTCCGGCTAGATGAAGCAACGCGATGGAATCATGCAAACTACGCTGCAAAACTGGTCGTCCAAATTGATAAGGAAAGGTCAGCCCTAAACGTACATTACGTGTGCGGTTACTGTGAACGCTATAAAACGTCATTAGTCCAAATATTTAATAACGGCACAGCATCGCCCCCAACAATGGATTTATTGAACCAGGTTATAACGGAAATCGAGCCAATCACTGGTCATAACGTGAGATTAGTATTCCGGCAGATGTCTAAGCATGCGCATTCGATAGAATCCGTCATGCGTAAATATGACTATCCAAAGTTATACTCTTATCGAAAGGACAGTACAATTCTGGAATTGATTTTCCACCACATATTGTTCTACAATGTAACTACCCAAGCCTTTGATGTGCTCAATTTACCATATACACCACCACCGATCAATGTAATCACGGATGTGGTTAACTCCCCCTACATGGATGTACGGGATGAAGGTTTGAAATTCATTACCTGCAGTGGCGTCACCTCTGGAAGTGTGTCATTCTACTGGTACTTCTCGTCATATGAAAGAATGTCCTGGCTTCTGATTATCCTATCCGGTGTTTTTATTGCTGTGATGCTATATGGCTTAAAATATTTGCATCATGTGGAACTTAATTCTGATCCGGTGTTCATGCTGATAACCACACTCATGGAACAAGGGGACAATTTGGCATCAAACTCAAAACAAATTCCATTTTGTTATTGGCTCTGCGGATCCTGGATTTTGATGTCAGTCATTCTTACAAATGCATACAGAGGTGAAAATATTACAGTGTCAACCTCACCACCCGAAGACGTTCGACCTAAAACCTTTGATGATATTATCAACCTGAATTACACAATTTTCTCCGTCCCTGAAATGGAAGTATATTGGGGGTATCAATTTAATGGAGAAGTTTTTTCGCTATTTTGGGCAAGGGCCAGATTTGCTACGGATTTGGAAATAAGGAAGAAATATCAGCAAATAGAAGCCAGAATTTATATGCCCCAAACAAGGTGGGAGAACTACAGAGCTTACACAACGGGGTTCCGCCAATTCTACCTACCAAATGTGACCAAATGCAATAATTCTGCGATGATGCTGTGGAAAGGAGAAATTGAAAGTGTGTACTACAATAAAATTAGATCAATATTACTCCTTAATCAGTCAAAGTTTGCAGATCATGTAACAGTGAGTAAAGATGAGGTTCTTAATATTCGACGTGGGTGGACATTTTTTGGATTGACTAACCCCATCAAAATTGAGAGAAGATCTATGGCGATTTTTGCGTCTGGTATTATGAACCTATGGAATGGTTTAGATTTATTTCTGAAGTTGAAAGAAGATATGGAAATTTCTGCTAGATATAAAAAGTCGTATGTGAAGCCATTAACAATTCAAACAAACATACTTGTTGTATTCTACGTGTACTCTGGTATGGTGTTAATTTCTGTTTTGGTCATGTCTATTGAAATATGGTTCGTTAGACGGAAGGAGAGAAAATTTATAGTTCAATGGCATCAAATACATGGGTCATGGAAAAAGATAAATATTTGGTTTCGAAAGGTATTCATGTTCAAACGTGTTCCTATAAGACTTAAATTTTAATTAATTAGAAAATCTTATGTGTAATTCATTAATTTCGCGGTTTTATGAAACACTCACGCGTAAACCACTCTCTGACCTAATCAATTGATTCTAGTTAATTACTGGTAAATACATATCCCTATAGTATGACATTCTAATTTCCCTAATGGGTCTGTATTATTGCGTGTAAGAATGTCACGCAAACGAGCAAAAGGGTTAGCATTTCATTCAAAGATTCATCTAACACTGGTAAAAGTTTCAATACAAAAGTTCATGAATATAACAATTCGACCCTATTTTCAATTGAACGGGAATCGGCATAAGACTTTATGCAACTATAACCACATCTCGTACTCGTACCTTCGATGATGGTCACTCATTGTCATTGTCAGCCTAATTTTTAAATATCAAATGAATCATAAAACAATATACGATATTTTCGCCTTTATTTATTACTTTCAAAATATTTTAAAATATTGATGGCACTATGTCTTAATTACATTGCTTGTTTTTAGAATGTATAATACTGATTGTGCAGTAAGATTGTAAATTTAAGTATAGTAAATGCATATCTTATTTGATTGGTTGTGGTAAAAATTGTGCAAAAAATACAATTTTCATTGAAATTCATTTTCAACCGTGATTATATACTTAATAAATTAATCTACATTTTCTCGACTACTTTTTCATTTTAATCTCGGCATAAGAAGAGATCTATAACTCATTGAATGCTTTCATTAAGTATTTATATGTATTTTTAGACGGAATGCTGATTAATGCTTTCATTATCCTTGTTCTCCTTGATTTGATCCTTCATTTCTTTGTAGGTCTCCCCCACAGTGCTGACATTCACTTTTGGTTTTACTTCCATGTCGATTTCTACTTCGACCACATTTTCCTTCACACTCTCCAATTCCGATGCTTGCGTGGAGATGGGGGATTTCGTCTCCTCAGTTTCCCCTCCTGCCTTTGAGTACGTCACTTGGAGTGGAACGTCTGAAAGAATTAAAAAAAAATAATCATAGATGAAATCAAACGCGTCAAAATTATTATGTGGGACAAAATAAATTATTTTGGTGTCATGGAATTATTTAAAAAAAATAAAGCTCTACAGAAACTCTCAGATAGCCCTGAAGGCCCTCACCTATCACAGTAATGCGATAGAACTTCTCTTTCTCCAACCTCATTCCCCCAAGCCCAATGGAGTCGAATGGAGTCATGAGCACCCCACACGCCACGAAGACCAAGGCAGTGACGAATGTGGACAGGAATGCAGGAAGGTTTGATTTGATCCTTCATTTCTTTGTAAGTCTCCCCCACAGTGCTGACATTCACTTTTGGTTTTACTTCCATGTCAATGTCTATTTCGACCACATTTTCCTTCACATTCTCCGATTCCGATTCCGATGCTTGCTTATCGGTGGAGATGGGGGATTTCGTCTCCTCAGTTTCCCGTCCTGCCTTTGAGTACGTCACTTGGAGTGGAACGTCTGACACAATTACAAAATAAACGCGTCAAAATTATTATGTGGACAAAAAGATATATTTTGGTGCTATGGAATTATTTTTTAAAAAATATGAAGCCATAAAAAATCTCACATAGCCCTGAAGGCCCTTACCTATCACAGTAAAGCGATAGAACTTCTCTTTCTCCAACCTCATTCCTCCAAGCCCAATGGAGTCGAATGGAGTCATGAGCACCCCACACGCCACGAAGACCAAGGCAGTGACGAATGTGGACAGGAATGCAGGAAGGATTGTGGCATGAACATAGATATTGTGAAGAACGCCAATGATCTTGTATCCAACATGGATATTTGGATCTTCAAACCCCATCCCGAAGAAGACGATAGTCGTGGGGTCAATGCAGCTGTGAATGATGCGAAAGAGAGTGTACAGAGGAGCCACAATCACAATGAAGTACACGAAGAACTTCAAGATTCTCAGGATCCGATCTTTCTTCTTCTCCTTCAATTCTGGACCATCGTCGTACACTTTCATGAGCTGTTGGTACAACTGCAGAGAGTAGTTGAGAGCGACGCCCAATTGCTTTGGAGCCAAAGGGTAGATGAGAATGATCCCAGTCACAAGGAGAAAGGACATGTACATGGGCAGAGAGAGGCAGAAGTGACTCCAGGATGGCCAGTAGTATTGACCCATGCCCATGTCCACCACAGAGGTTATAATCCACCACATAATCATCCAGTGCCAACCTATGCGCTGACCTCCAATGTTTCCGTGGATGATTGTGAATTTTGTGATGAATTTTGGCGACTTCTCGAAAACATCTGGAACGAGGGGGGAGGATCCCAGAATGTTACAGAATCCCATGGTGAGACCCATGAAAGTGAGCATGAATTTCCCAAGCATTTTGAATTTTTGTCTTCAGGAATTCAAAATGAGAAATTAATGCACCGGGTGTTAAATAGTAACCGTGATTATACGATTAATTGTTTCTGAATTTTTCTACAGCCCAGCTAAAGTGACGTAGGTAATTGCACACTTTCACACCTGAAAAAAAAATCAAATAGTTTCACTGTGACAATTACAAACTCTTTCACTGGGAAAGCGAACGTTGATTTAGATCAAAAGTGAAGCAATTTTTAATATTTTATTTATGGACTTACGTGAAGAGACCAAGAACAAGTTTTATCTTTTATTTTAAAAATGATGAACCAAAGCTTACATTAAAAATATTTGGTTGACACTTCAATGGTTGACTTTAAAAAATTGTGCATAGGAGACTGAACTAACAGTTTTACAAATCACAGTTACAATTTGAAATTAACAGAAGAAATTCAAAGAGAATATTTTTGACTTTCACAGAGTGACAACTTTCTTCTGGTTACAGATATTTTTGCGTCGCTAAATAGAAAGGATGACACACCGCCACCAGGCCATGTAAAAGCGGAGCTTGAAATGTTTTTTGTTTTGTTCTCGTGAGGAACCATGGAAACATTCCATTTCTAAACTACTTACGCAAGCATACCTAAATTCTGTATATAATTTACCTGTTGGCTACTTTTTGCGTGATCCACCTAACTAAATAGTAATGAGAATACAAAGCTGTTAAAACTGCGATATCGACATAGCTGAAAAAGGGTTAAAGACGAGAAAGCTGTTCATGGGTCAGCGTAAAAGTCATGCATCCATGAAAAGTTTTAGAAGGTACATATGTCAATTAAGATGTCTAAAGCTATGTTCCATATAAAAAGTTTGAACCGTTTGCTGTTAGTAAATTTCAAAGAATTAAAATAACAGTTCTCATCTCTTCAAGAGCTTTTGACCGAGTAATACCAAAGTATATGCGTTCTATTTAAAAAAATTCAACGACTTCCCGGAGATCGTTAAACAATTTGATAATTTAAGTACGCAATTTTTAATGGGCATCCGAAAAAGCTATCTTATGATTCACATGGTTCGTCTGTTTTTAACCAGGCAAAAAAGAAATGAGAAA
Organism: Seira musarum; assembly: GCA_027743895.1. NCBI lineage: Eukaryota > Metazoa > Arthropoda > Collembola > Entomobryomorpha > Entomobryidae > Seira > Seira musarum. The sequence continues at coordinate 2,137 of JAHZMX010001022.1, read as the reverse complement.
AAGGGGGAAAAAATTTTCTTACGGATGAAATTATATCATAAGTAATGTATGTAACAATTGGAAAGACCTGATTAGATTTCATCATTCCTTCCAGAATGTTTCCCACTTTGTGCTGCTTAACTATCCTGATTTTAAATATTTTAGTTAGGTAAGGCTATGTCCTTCTTCTGTAAACAAGTTTTGTTGAAGGGAAGGAAAAAACTAGGTATTTATGTGGATATAAAGTCCAGATCAGATAACAGTTAATGAGTTTTTTTAAATGCCATTTTAAAATAAATTTCACAGTGGAACTATTTTTTGATGTGAGAACCATCATTAAGTGTGCTTGACATGCAAAGGGCACAGGTTGATTCGTAGTAATGATCAAAACTACAATTTTATTCACACGCGGAAAACAAGAATTGCTAATGAAACTTAAAACGGTCATATAAAAACGCCTTTTGCATGGAACAATATTGTAAGAAAAAAAGCTTTCCCAAGTTTCATGGATATTTTATTAGTGATTGTAGTCCTATTTCATTCGACCTATAGGTATTTTTAGAGCTTCCATATAAACCATCGACCCGATAGGACTTTTCATCCAAGTCAGGTCAGCTCCAAGTCAATTAAAAATACCTTTTTTGCTCAAGCAAGAAATTATTGTTTGCCAGTCAGAGAAGCAGGAATATGTTCTTGTAAAGCATAACTTGACTTTGGAAATTAACGTAAACATGGTTTCCGTGTTAATTTCTGTAATTGTGTCCTTATTTTGCTTACAAACTAACGGGGATTTAAACGTAAAGTTAAAAAATAATCCTCCAGTGAATCAGTCAGGTACTTTGTGGCACATATATTTGGTCAACTTGATGAGCTTTCACTTTCCAAATTGCTCAGTTGTTTTAGTTAGATCTGCGGGGAAAAGTAAATCAGGTGAAATAAGTACAAAATTAAGTTCAAACATCCACGGAAATGACAAAATGAGTCTACTCTCTCACCAAATATTTCCGGAATAAATGCAGCAAGTTTTCAAATAGTTCTTTCGAAGAAGTTGAATATAACAATGGGATCACTTCTCAACGCTCAAAGATTCAACTCGGAGTGTAAATTTGTTGTGACAGTTGCTACAAAGAAAGTGGATTCTGAATTTTCAAACCTGTTCTTCGAAAAACTAACACCGCCTCAAAACGAGTTGACCAAGAGAGACGAGGACCACTACATTTTTGTAGCTTCATCAAAAGACATCACGTATTCAGCTTTGAATTTCTACATCTTTCTAAGGCAATTACGGTATAAAATTGTCCTAAGTTTGGAGACACCCACTCAAGAAGTTTCAATTCAATCGTCGTGTAGCCAGTGTAATAATCAGATTTATGAGATATCTAAAAATCCATTTGACAATTCTCACAAAATATTTCCAGACTTCACAAGGAATTTTCAGAAAAGCAATATAAGGCTATCGGGACCATCTATGTACGTTCCTACATTTCAGTTGAAGAAGATGGAAGGATCATCATCATACGAACTTGGGAGAGGTGTGCATACTGTTTTTCTCGAAGCTATTAATAAAAAGCTCAATATGACTTATTCTGCACGATATTGCAGTGGATTTGGAAGAGTGAAGGATGGAGGAACTGGAATATTACTACCCACTGGAGAATGGAGAGGTAATTAAGGCATTTGACCTTAATCTTAATTAATTCTAAAGTCGTTATATAAAACTTCCCTTGTAAAAGGATGCATGGGAGAAATTCTCAGGGATTCGTCAGACTGGAGTGCAACCGTTGGAGAAGACATTCAAAGATACGGCTTGGTACATTTCACCCCTGAGCTATTTTGGTCGCACATATATTTCACGACATCCAAGCCAAAGGCTGTTTATCCATGGACCATCATATCAACTGCGTTCAATCCTTCCACGTGGATTGTAACAATCACTTCATTTGTTCTGACTTCAGCTGCACTGTGCGTTATGGAATACTCCTTGCATAAAAAGAAAGCAAAGTTACATGTTTTTAAAATCCAGTTGGATCTATTTGGCTACCTTATAGGCCCAGATGCACCAAACGCAAATCACGCTTCCTCTAAATTTATGTGCGTGTGTTGGTTGTTCTACGGTCTCATTATTGCTACGGCATATACTTCCAGTTTACAAGCTTTG
>JAHZMX010001021.1:0-120296 GCA_027743895.1 Seira musarum | reverse complement strand
CCAAATTTGAGGTCAATCGGTGACCTCGTTCGACAGTTATCGATCGGACAGACGGACAGACGGTCACGGCAATCTCAATACTCGCTTAGCTACGCTCAGCTACGTAATAATTTACCTCTTGATCACATCACATTATCATCATTATGTCACCTTACTGAACGGAGCCGATTAAAAAAACTAATGTTTCTCCCGTAATACAATAGTGCCTGTATTTAAATATGAATTTCAACTTAGTGATGGAGGCCCCTCAGCTTTTATTTAAAGAATATTTTTGACAGCAGCGAGAGGAATCTTTTGAAGCGAGAACTTCTGAACTTGTTATTTCAGAATGTGGGAAGGGGCCTGAATTGTTTGTAAAAGTAAAATGTTGCAATACATATAAATAAATGGCAAAAGAGCTACTTTTAAGAAAAACCGTAGATGATTTTTATTTTCATCTAAATACTTTTAATTTTTATTCCTTTTAATGTGTTCATATGCTTATTTTGCTCGCCAGAAATCGTAGATGCTTCTACATATTTTGTTTTGTCATTCTCGTTAGTTGGAAGTTAATTATGGCGTGTGCAATGACCCACCCTACATTTACACTTTTCCAAATTCTATGAAAATCGACATTGGACTTTAAATGTAATCCTGTTTTTTTTATGCACTTTAAGCCGTCAATTTCAAAAGATATTTTAACAGGTAACTTGACAGGGACTTCTCTAATAAATTTGTAAGATAATTTGTAAGAGACACACCAGGAAACGGTGAAACTTTTATGGATCTCAGCTGGAGTCAGTATTTTAAGGTGGATCGTAAAATTGATCACTTGATGACTACATCCGGTTCCAACTTTCTCCGTGACACGACAAATCTTAGCACTTCCTTTTAAATAGCCTCCATTTGATTGGTTTTGCTCTTGTAATCGATGGTACTGGTGTAAATGATTGTGTTAGTGTAAAAAAGTAGAAGTTTTCGCCATTTATTCACGCGTTTTAAAATTATTTGTTCTCGGAAACCTTATAACCGACTTGTCCGTCTTTCATGGCCTTAAACACTGACAGAAATGGTTAAATCAATGTTCCGAAGTATGACAAATAATCACCAGAATATGGCCTTTAAGCTGAATGCATCAATTTACAAAAATACGTTGCTAATAATTTTTTATGCAATATTTAAAATGAGTAGAAACATAGGAAATACCTTTAGTACTTTGGCTACTTGGATGCGTGTTGCTTAATGACGATGATATGATGATGATAGGATCAAGTGAAAATAAAAATTCTTAATCGCCATGAAAGCACCGTTCTGCAGGCTAAAAATTGGGGTTTGGTCAAATTAAAAATCTACTTTATACATTTCGCTTGACTGGCTTCTGATTTGCAATAAGTGTAAATAAATGACGGAGACAACATAAGTATTTCGTTTATTGCAACCTTGTCGTTTGTCTTTGTTAGATCATCCAAGGATGGAAGATTTAAATATTGATTATATGTATTGTTATTGTTTCCGCGAAGCTAAGAGAGCTAACAATGTCTCATAAACCCTTTTCATTAATTTACCGATGCAGCTTTGGGTCTTTCGAAGCCTTTGACTAACTCTTAATATGCGTTTCCACTTGTTGTTTCGCCTTTGTTCATTCAAGCAGTATGACATTTCTTGAAATGGGCAGCGGGAAAGTCGTGGTCGTTTTTGTTTTCACATTTTCTTAGTTAAAATTGTTTTTGTTCCTTTCATACACGGGACTTTTTTTTTGATTCTTTACAGATTCGCAGTTATAATTGAAAATTGAAATTGGATTTGTAACCTGTGAGTAAGTAATCTGTGATACTTTTTCTGGAGGGTTTTGATGTTATCTGTTATTTACCTGAGAGATTAATATAAATACTTCTTGCCAATATGTAGGTAGTTAATGTTACGTGTAACAGAAGGAATTAATAATGAGTCAGAAATCTTGGAAACCTCGTCAGCAGCGAAAACAGTGTGCCAATCCTATTTTTGAACAATGGTTAATAGAATGGAAGGAAGAAGCGGAGGCGAAGAACTCCAAAATGAAATTTGTTTATATGAAAGCGCTTCAATCTCTGAGAAGGTACCCCTTACCTTTGGCATCTGGAAAAGAATGCTCCATTCTTGATGGGTTTGGAAATCACATGTGCAAAATGATTGAAAATCGAATGGTGAAGGAAGATATGATTCCGCAAGATAGCTCTACTACTTTGCCATTCCCTGTGGCTGACGATCCAGTACCGATTCCTGGAGGTAGCAAACGGAAAAAGACTGCTGGAATCGAAGGATCAGAAACAAAACCTAAGCAAAGGAAGAAGGCAGCACCGCGTCCTGGTTCCTCTCCTGGAAAGGGAATCGTTGAGGTAGATTTGACAGAAAATGAAGACGTACCTCTTTCGTTATCTTCACCACCTCAAAACGTGAAAAACCAGTCAAAACAAAAGCAGTATGTGCCGGCATACCGGTCTGGAGGATATGCTTTGTTGATGGCATTGTATAAAAATGATCAAGAACCTGGATACCGAGGGTATATGACAAAAAGTGAACTACAGCACGAAGCACAATGTTATTGTGACTCCTCTTTTGATAGACCAGACCCTAAGAAACACAATCACTACACTGCTTGGAGTTCTATGGCTAAATTGTTGAGCAAAGATTTAGTGTTGAAACGCGGAAGTCCAGCCCAATTTTTTCTTACCTCTAGTGGCCGAGTATTGGCTCACAAATTGGCTTCGGCTGAAGAAAAACAAACGGATACTGATCTACGACGCTCGGCGGAACTAAGTAGCGAAGATGATGAACTGATGCAGTTCAATTCTAGTGACCAAGAAAATGTTTCCGATACCGAAACAGAAGTTGCTTTTATTGCCTCCGATTATGCGCTGCAACCTGGAACCTTTGAAATTGTGCTTTACGTTGATACCTGTGAAACCAGTGGGTATGTACTGTCACGTATGGTCTCTCGATTTAAGTTAACAAATTAAGTTATTTTTCTTCTCTTTTCAAATTATAGTCGTTCTAAACCTCAAGAAGTGGTGAATGAATTGCAGAAAAATGGAGTAACTGTCTACATCCAAAAGTTAAGCGTTGGAGACTTTGTTTGGGTTTGTAGAGGAGTCGCTGGAAAATCTGGAAATCGTAATCGATTGACCATGTCTACCTCAAAAGAACTGATTTTACCTTATATTGTGGAACGTAAGCGAGCGGATGATTTAGCGCATAGCATTCGTGACGGGCGGTATCACGAGCAGAAGCATCGACTTACTCAAACCAAATTGAATGTAATCTATTTGATTGAATCGTACGGGAAAGGAGACTGGGGATTACGCGAAGGTGCTTTAGAACAAGCTGTGACAAATACTCAAATTGTTAACGGGTTTCAAGTTGTCGAGACTGATTCCATCAAAGACACGTGCGCTTATCTCACTTTAATGACCAGGCATATTACGACCTTATATGAGGTAATGGTTTTCGGAAATCACATCATTTTCTCTGACCAAGGTGCTATATAAAATTTTATAAATTGAACTTTTTATTGTTGACAGAAAAAAACGTTGCTTGGTGTCCACAAGGCCCAGTATTTGAAAGATGCAAAACCTCCTAACAGCAATGAGACATACTTGATGTACTTTAACGATTTCAATGATTTCGCAGTTAAAAAGACGGTGAAAAAGAATTTCGATATTAACTTGATTGCTGATTAGTTTAAATATTTGGACTGAATGTAGATTCATATTGCTTTCAGCACTGGAATGCCAAAGAAATGTTTGCTCGCCATTTGCTTAAAATGAAAGGACTTTCACCCGATAAAGCGTTTGCGATTGTGACCAGATATCCTACGTTACATGATCTACTCTCAGCTTATTCAACGTGCTCCAGTGAAGCTGAGAAACAAGCCTTACTAGCGAATCTCACGTATGGAACATCAGGGAGGAGGATCGGTCCAAGTATTAGTCGTAAGGTTTGTCGATTTTACACAACCACCGGTTGGTCGTAGGTCAACCAATAATTATTTCTTCATTACAATCAAATATAAAACTTTGAAAAGCCATTTGTCAAGATTGCTGTCTACAGTGGATTATCATAGCTGTGTATTCTATTATGTATTAAGTACAATTAATTGATGCTAACATGCCAATTGCAGCATACATTTTATTATACATATTAGTACATATTAAGTCACTTAGAACGATTCATACCCACCTACTGTTCGGCTACTGAGAAGATATTATGTGTGAATAAATTTCAAAGGAAGGAATTTTTGGAATATTTAATTATTGAATTACATATTAATTACTTTAATTGCAACGAACTTGTCAGTTGCCCAAGCCCAATGCATGTCATGAAAAACCTCTCCTACTCCGCCGGCAAGCAAACAAACCCAGGATCATATGGTGTATGGGCTTCTCACGTCATCAAAGAAAAACGAAAGGAATGATCTTGCTATTTGCAATTGCAATAGCATGGCTCGTGCAATCTGCAATTTGGGATGGGAATACGATGGAAGGAATACGATGACCTTGTGAGAGAATGAGCATCTGACATTTAGCCTTATGACAAACCCCAACACGAGAAAGCAAAACAGACGTATCCGTTTAAAACCCCACATTTCTAGTCAAAATCTCAATTATCTTCCATTTTAAAATCAACCAACTATCAGCATTGAAGAATAGGATTTCGGTGAGTGTGAAATGTGAACGTTTAAGCACAATGATTAATAAGGGATTCATACTTTCAATTCAAAATGTCAGAGAGCTCTTATCTTATATGCTTATCATGTTGTGCATGTGTCGTGTTTGACATAACAACTGGTGAAGTTGTGGTAAGTGATAAAGGTTAAGGATGAAGCTCTGTGATACTAGATGAACTGAATGTCACTGCTCCGCCGAGATTCAAATTTGAGGCCCCCGATATGGATGACTGGCTAATGAGCGTTGTAGAGTTTTTCATTGTAACATTGTGTTTAATATATGCAGCATCCGTTTGGTAAGGAACGAGGAGTTAAATAAATGGTTGTCTGTTTGTGCAACATTTGACTGACACAATTTTAAGGGCATTGACCTTTTGCATTTTTAGGTTGCTTCCATTTGTGCTGTCAAAGATCATTCAGTATAAGTATAAATGTTCAATCACGATTGGCAGAATAGGGCTCAATCTTGCATTGCACGATGTAGTACTGAAGAAGGATAATTATGCATTTGTAAGTACTATCCATTATGTCCGGTTCAGTTATACAGTCATTTCTAAAATAGAATTGCGCTACTAAAATGATATCGTTCATTTCCGTAGTTTGTAGGGCGGGTAGGTTTCGCCAGCAGTTTATTTAACGGAGAAGCTCCAAAGCTATTGTCAGTGATTATCACAACTGTAAATATTGTGCGCTCTCCGAAACTAAATTCTGCCGATCAATCATTTGGAGCCCGTCCAGTGAACTCATCGAACACGAGACGGAAGCATACCGCGCCGGCTATCGTTTCCAATCTTGTTCAAGTAATAAATGCATGAACCTTATGATTTTGCGATGTTTATATGTATATAGTTGTTGTAGGTTGTATGTTACTGCTTGTTCAACAAACATGTTTTTCTAGTTTTTAGGAATTCACATAGCAGAAGTTCAATTATGGGGTTGGGAACCGATAGAGGAAAAGAAAGGCGTACATTGGAATGTTGTGGCGAACAACATATCTGTGGACGGATGTACCACTGTTGGCGGCACAAATATTTGTGCGTGTATCGTTGTGATTTTGGACAGGGTGTCTGCACGCGTTAGTGAAAATTGGTTACCAAATGGGGATGCTATGAATGCGCCTTATGGAAGTCCATTCTTGGATGGGAGATCCGGACTAACATTGTTAGAGTGGGATTTTGATTTCAGACTGAACCTTATTTTTAGCGCAAGGAACTCCGGTGATTTCATTGAGGTTATAAAAAATTGCAAATACTACAATCACTTGTCAAGTAATTGGAAGGAAGGGAGAGGAGAGGAGACATAAGTAACATTAACTTTTAACTTATTGATCTATTTTTAATGATAGCATTTCAGCATAGATGTAGGAAAGCTGTCAATTTTATGGGAGCTTAAGGAGCGCTCGATTCAGTTGTTTAAATCAATTCAGAAGAATCAGCCTGTACGAAGCGACGAAGGAACTCCGAATTCAGATAAAAAGATTTCAACATTTTTTCAGAAAACTGAGGACTTTGTATTTAGTCAATGCGTTCCAAAGGTATGTAAACTGAAGCTCTATACAAAATATAAATAATGAGTACATATATACAGGTGCCCTAGTTTCGTATTTGAATCATACATATCTAATTCTTGGAATCTGTTATCGCCAGGAACTGAAATTCAGGATATATGAAACCGAATGCCGAATTAACGATGCAAACGCTAAAATGAATTTCGAATCTCGTGTGTCCGGTTTATCATTTGCATCCCGATGCCTGATTTCAAAAATTAACAATCGGGAGACAGTAACATTTGAGTCACAGCTAGATTTGGGTCTCATAAGAATAGAACCAGATAGATACCAAGGACTCTCTGTTGATCAGTTTTCAAATTACATTAATGTATGCAACACTAACTACATAAGCATTTACATTGATTCGTTAAACATATTTTACTAACAACATATGGCTATAATTTTAAAACAGTATTCCAATAGTAATTTGAACGTGGACTTGGATATTACGAATTTTTGTCTGAAATCGTACGACAAGTATTTGCAGTTCGCCAAGACCAAATTCAAAGCGAATGCATTATTGGTAAGTTGTCTAAAGTGAACCTGTTTCCTTGTTTTATGACATAACTAAATGAACATAATACAATTGTAAAAGAACTTGTGATGATTTTCCTCCATATTTTCAGAAACAGTTAACTCCAACAATCAGTGTCCAGGAAATAGTTTCATCATTACTTTTGAAATTTGAGAGCTGTGAAATAGAGTGTCAATGGAACGAAAAGAGTGGCTCACTAACTAGTGCTTATTTAGAAGCTGAGTGCAGAGATGTCGGGAAAATGTGGGCCGAGGACATGTGTACTTTGGAGGTGATCTTGAAAAATTTCAATACGTCTTTGCTCGGGCAAGACTTTTGCCAGCCATTAACATTCGACTTATTGGGCTTCCATTTGAAACGCGAACAAATCGGTGCAAAACTTGAAGGGAGTCGGCTCTTCTGGAATCCAAAAATCGAAGAAATCGTGTTGTCCATTTTACCTGCGTCTCGACCTACCAGTAAAAAGTAAGTGGCTTTGAAACTATTACATGATATGATGCAATTATGTTTAAGTTAAACACTTTATTAACACTTTTGTAAGATCATGTTTAATTGGTGAAGTCGCACAGGTTCGTAAGACAATAATACATATTTTGTTTCATAGCCCGAATCTCGAAACAAATTATCCGTACATTAAAGGAATCAACCTTGAAATATTTGACTGCAACGCAGTATACGTCTCTGAAAAGAATCGTAAGTAAAACTAATCCGCTATATGATGATTTTATTACTTGAACTCTCTGTTCTAAAACTTGTTTTTGTTTAGTTTTTCTCAATGCCAACATCGGAACCCTTTTCACTACTACTGATAAGGATTCCAGATCCGTTAAAATTAAAAAGTTTGAAGTGTATTCCTCTTCAAGTTACAATGATTGTGTAAGCATATATTATTTTTATTTATATATTACATATATTTTCATTTAATTTATTTTACGCTTAATTTGTGTAGACTTTGTGTCCTCTATTTACCATTCCAAAATGCGAATACAAGGCAGTGATGACTGAAAAATCAGAAGCGTATCACGATATTTGTTTGAAAGCTGATACAGTTTTATATTGGAGTCCGTTAATCCATTTGCAAGTAAACGAGTTTTACCAGAATGTTAAAGCCGGAATTGCTTATATTAAACCTAGTGATAACCAAGGTATAAAAAGTCGACTTACGAAAGCATATGTGTAACTCAAAATGCGACACTGAAAACGATGCTATACAATCTTTATGTCTAGATTCTCCAGACTCATACGGTAATGAGGAAGAAGATGTAGATGCTTCACATCAAACTACGCAGAAGAACACTATTTGTTTTAGATTTAGTAAATCTTTTTCAATCATTGGGAAACTGGCAAAAAGTCATTCTGTGGAGATTTCTGCCGGTGAGTGAAAAAATTTCATTAATTACAATATAGTAACCTAACGTCAGGATGAAAATTGCTGTAATATAAAGTCATTCAATGTATGATAACACTTTGCGTTTCTAGACAATTGGACCGTGGAACGTAGCCAAAATCATATAGACTGGACTTTTCGTGTTCTGAAAGTGAAATTCAACAATATTCACGTGATGAAATGGAAAAATGTTGTAATATCAAAAGGACCAGAATTTTATGAATTAACAAAGTCGTATAGAAAAGGCGCAAACTTGACCCAAAAGAAAAATATTGCATGGTAAAGTTTCAAAGTATTTTTTGTTTACATCCAACAAATTCTCTTATTGTTAATGGCTTTCAAAGTAATCTAGATAAACAACAGGCTTCTTTTGTTTGCATGCAGGCGAGTCGAAATAGATAAAGTCAGTTTTACTTTCCAATACGGTTTCAACTTTGCTGCTGCGTTCAACGAAGAATTTATCACTTGTTTTAAATGGATAAGGAAAATCCACGCCAACCCAACGTCAAAGTCTCCTGTGTTGTGGTCCGACATGTCAATCAAGGTAATTTTAATTTTTAATTGGTTATAGAGGGTTATTTTACTATTTGATCAATACTTTTTTTTGCCAATCTATGTCATGTTTTATTTGTAGCTCAAAGAAGTGCGCATCGAAGTTGGGGACGATCCGTTTGAAGTTAAGCTTCGTGATAACTACGAGCTATTAGAGGATGAATATTTTGAAAGTGTAAAACGTTTGCAAGTTCTTGAAACCAAAATTAATCAACTTTATAAAACCAATCTTCTCATGTCGTCCTCCAAAATTGATGAACTCCGCAATCAGCTCAAAGAACGAAGTTCGACGATTTATATTCAACGATCTAGAAAGTTGTATGAAGTAAGTTACGTTTGTATATTTTCGTGATCAAGCACATAATTATGTGGTGCAAATTGCTATTCCAATTCCGGAAAATGTATGATGCTTAAACTTTTTTGCAGCGGGCTCCGATGAGGACACATTTATTGCTATGGGAACTGAATGATGTACACATTGTCGCGTTGTGCGATCCGTCCATGTTTGGTAAAGATAAAATTGTCGAGATCCTTCAGGAACTTGACCCTGACAGCCCATGGCCGGCAGATGGACTGGATTTCACCACACTATGGTGCCGCTCGGTTCGATTTGACGTTACTAAATGGAGAGTACAACTCAGAGATTTCCCCCAACCTTTGATGGACTCACGAAGCATTCATTTCTGGGGAAAACTTGCGGCTGGTGAAGTCATAGCTACAAAAAGATGTGAGAAGATTAAGGACTACCTATTCCATTTGTTCGTTGAAGCAAGGAACACAGTGTAGCTAACGAATTATACATTTGTAATTTCTTTCAGCAAAACGTACCTGTGAAATCGAAATTGGTGGACCATACGGCGTTGATATAATTGAAAGAAGTTTAACAGGCTTAAAATGGTATTATGACTTGAACTGTGATATTGACAGTTTGAGTGTTGCGTTCGGTCCTTGTTGGGAACCTGTTTTGGCGCAGTGCAATCTCTCATTTGAAAACATTTTTGCCCCCTCAAAGGACCCAAGCAAACCGTTGCCATTTTGGGATAAGATCCGACTTATGATGCATGGTCGACTTTACATAGCAGTCAAAACTCTGACTCAATTACTGCACGCCTCTTTGAATCCGTACAATACAACTGAAGAAATGGAAGTAACTTGGACAGAAGCAGCCATAGCATGGACAAATGGTAAAACTCAACTAATTATTAAAAATCTAAAAAATACTTGCTGCTCAATAGAACATTGCGTTAAGGTTTCAACTAGAAATTTTTGTTTTATTTTCAGGAAAAATAATTTTTGAAGGCGATCTTAACATATATGTTCGTACCGCTTCGAAATACGATGACTGTCGCATGCTTCATCTTCCTAGTGTTAGATTAACATTCAAACTTAACTGGGTTTGTCTAGGGGATTCGAACGACCATCATTCCATTACCCCGTGTGCTCCGGATAAGTTACCCGAGTACTCTAGCAATCAGGTGAGTAGCCCGTTAATGAAATAAATAAATGTCTTGCTATTTCAACTACCATAAAGGTTTTGAAAAGTTGGATTCTTTACAAACCAATTTCTTAGGAACATGATTCGTATCGGGCGTTCAGATCTCAGAATTTAAATATGAATATAAATCTGGAAACACGGTCTGGCAGGGCTCCAGTTCAAAGCTGTCCGACGGCAGTGTTATACGGTAGCACCCTGAGGTATTAATTATGTAACTGTAGTTACTGTAGTAACTTTCAAAAGTCATTAGTTATTGCTTTTGTGCCTTAAAATATCGAATTTCCTTTTTTCTTAAACACAGGTGGTTTGAAAATTTGAAGCTCATTTTGTCCGGAACTACTCGACCTACTAGACGAGGGCGGTTGTTTAAAACTACGCGACCTAGAAAAATTCCGATCAGTCGTCATTATAAAAAAGTTCGACTTTCAGTGAGTCTAAATCGCTTTCACGTTTGCTACTGGGTTTCATTTTCTATGCAAAGTGGTGTAGAATTGTATAGCGGAAAGCTGTGTAGCAGTTCAGGTGAGTTTGAAAGGAGTATACCTTATTTTGCACCAACTATAAAATTAGTCGAGATGTCTAACGATATAGTCGAATCTATAATATTTTAGAACATTTGTTACAACTGGTGCCTATCAATGACGGTTTGATACATAGACCCAAGGCGGACTGGAGTGTGGTGTACGTAAATAGTGAATTAAACGAAACTGAAATCTGGCTACAAGCGCTTCAATCTCCACCTCAGCCAGACAATGAAATGAATTATAAAAAACCAATCGAGAAGTTTTTCTTCATGAGTATTGACAAACTGTCGTATGGAAGAGAAGCTCTCCTAGGAACAACGGAAGGACAAGACAATAATAAGTATTAAAAAACTCAATGATGTTATGAACATAACCTTCTATTTATCAGTGTATAAATAATTGAATAATGCACTGGGAATGACAACTCGTTTTGCAGATCTGAAAATCCACAACATCGTTTGGTAGTGCATGAACTGAAAGGAGCTTGGACTAGTAGCAATCGGGACGTTGCATTTGCACTGTTGGATTCTTTCGTTAAGACGCAAGTAAGTTTTAATTGGTTTATTTTTAACGACTATATATTTTTCAAATTAATTCAAATTTATCACTATTGGTTGCAGCAATTGAAGAAAAATCTTTCCACTGAGGCACTAAAAAGTTTTTTCAGTAAGCATGATGCTCCTTCTGGAAGTCCAATGAAGAATAAAGGCAATGGAGATGGAAAGAAGCAGTCAAGATCTACCGATATTGCATCTCCCACTTCTTCTCAAGTAGCACCTTACACATATTTTATGACTTTTGAAGACTTTTGAATCTACGTAAAGTTAATAAATAAATATTTCCTGATAGCCAAATCGGACGCAGGTTGGTGCCTCACCCCTTAGCAGTATTCAAGGACAAAATGCTACGGCGTCGTTACTACAGAAGCTCATATCGGAGGCAGAAAGCAGAGGTGTTGTCTTTTCTGAAGATATGCCAGCCCCACCGCCACAACAAAGCTTACATGGCGTGGCACAAAGTTCATTGGATGACGTGATACATCATAAATGGCTCAGTAATTCCTTTGAATATGTTTATTTAGTGTTAAATTAATGTGTGATATTTTAAGTTTATTTCATTTGTTGTTCGCATTTATAGTTGAGCTTGTGAACTGCCAAGTTCTTCTCAAAGGTACAGAAACGAGTGGGTACGTAATTGTTAGTGCTGCCAAAGCTCATATATTGCAAAGGGAGCATAAACCTGTTTGGAAGCATGGAACTATTGTGCCGAAAACGACATGGGTCGGGGCGTTGGAAGGAATGCAATATTATGCTACTGTATCGGCTGGGAGCCTTGAATCTCAAGAAGGTATGTGAATGTTAGATATTACCGGGAATGATACTTGCTTTGTTAAATTTGTTGTTAACACTTGTGCTCGTGGATTAATCATTTAGAGAATATTCAATGGTTGTCTGTGGAAAACATCGAAGAAAGAGATACCACAGCAATTTCAAACATTCCAGATATGGTTGGCAGCGGACAAAGCGTTGGTGGTGTTGTCAGCGAGACTGTAAGCTAGCCTCTATTTTTTGTGATCATCCAGTGGATCATAATTCAAAGCTTTATGCATCACAATACGTTGTACTTATATATTTATTAGGTTGGGGCACCATCAGATGAGGCTCCAGAAGCTGTTCAATTGCAACGAATCGTGTCAAAATGTAAATGTGAATTCTTCTACACAACGTTTGGCGAAACTGGCGTTGATAAAATTCCATCAGGTATTCCTGAAATTCCACCAGCGCCAAGAGATCTTGAACTATGGGATGAAATGAGTAAACCTGTGGAGGCGTTTACTTTGATGCATTATGATCTCAACGTTTTTACCAATTCTTTGCAGGTATTTACATGATTTGCTTCATAATGATTACAACATTTCATATGCTCATTAACCTAATGAAATACTATTTTTAATCCAGTATGCTATGATAATGGACATAGTTAACAATCTAGTGCTTTACGTTGACCCCAAACGGAAAGAGCGTTTTGAGAAGCTTCAAAGATTGAGATTTAAGTTACAGCTACAGAGCACAGAAGCACAACGGGGTCCCATACAGCAGCTTCAAAATCACCTAAGGTTTGAATTGATAAAAAATTTCTGTAAAATTTTTATAAATAGCATAAAAGAAAACAAAACATATATACATTGCAGAACACTTGTAAATCAACAACGAAGGTTAGAAAAGGAGTCATACTTGATATCCAAACAATTACAAGAAGATCCATCGAATGAAGGTCTCATCGAGCAACAGATTCAACTAGACCAGCAGGTAGGATAATAATCTTGGAACAGTGGTTTCTTCTGTCTCCATGAAATAATATCTGTTTAAAATGAGGCCCTTATTTTTTATGTCTGACTGACTGTGTATTTATTATTGTTTCATTATACTTATGTATGGCTTGCTTTATAGGTAAATGAATGTAAGGAGCAGGTTGCGGCAAAAGGGGAAGAACTGCATATGATGATTATGTGTTTCAAGGTAAACAAATATGACATTCATAAGCCTAGTCCGCTTTTTATTTGATTTTCTTGAAATCTGTTCTTAGGAAACAAAATTAGCCGCTTCACAACGTTTATCTCGGAAACGAGATAATAACAAGGATGTTTATTTGGTGAGAGTATACGAGATCTGTTTCAAACACGCTCAATGGCGGTTGACCCAAACTGACGGACAACTAGGTATTGCGGATCTTGTTCTCAGTAACTTCTTGTGAGTTTTAAATTTTACGAGCATGAATTTCAATCACACAAACCTTCGTCTACAAATTTGGCTAACAAAGTTCGTATGAAAAAGGTACACTAAAACTGACAAAAGTGATGACTCTGTGGAGCATCTCTGCGAGCTGGGGTACATAACTGTTGCAAACCTTTTACCTCACCAAGTATATAAGGATGTTTTAGTACCATCTCACATCCACGCAAGCATGCCAGTAGACAGACAGGTTAAATTATAATTTATTGATTTCAACCTAAATAATGTAGAAAAGAAATTCACTGTTTGAATGGCTTTAACTTTAGCGAACGCTTCGGGTTTTTTGTCGAGATCGACCTCCTGTTGGAGGAATCGCTGTCAAAGAACATTTCGAGATAAACATAGCGCCAATCACAATAGGCATGACGTATCAGTTTTTCAAGACATTATTTAAATTTTGCTTTCCTGAGAAGGACCCTGAAAAACTCGACGAGATGGAAGTAAACAGTACTGGCGATAACAGTGATACAATTTCAGTGTCAAGCGAAAAAACAGGAAACGGCTCAAGTATGTCTGATACTGCATCAACTTCATCTGGACCAACTTTAGGAGTATCTAGTCTTCCAGGAAAAGGAAAGAAGGCTAGGATTAAGAGGAAACAATCCAATTTCTACGTTTCAATGAACGTAAACAATGAAAAAGACGATGTGGAAAGGATGAAGGAAAGGGCAGAACGGAACATGCTTTTCATATGTGTGAAAATTCCCGAAGTACCTGTGCGAGTTAGCTATAAAGGAGAAAAGGATAAGAATATTGAGGACGTGCATGATGTTCATGTTATTATTCCAACTTTAGAGTATAATAATATTACATGGACGTGGTTGGATTTTCTTATCGCCGTCCGAAATCACAGCAAGCGGGTTTTGCTGTCACAAGTAAGTCACAATATAGATAGTGACGGACACGAACTTTATTTGTTGTTTTGCTTAATTTAATACTTTCTCTCATTCAAAGGCTTTAAAGCAAAAGATTCTGCGATCCAAAGCCATTTTTTCAGATAGCAGTGCAATACCTCAAGAAGAAGATAAAGCGAAAATGCTCCTTGGGTTACCGGTACGTTTCATTTTACCTGATTTAATAGCTTAAGAGCAATGTTTAAAACCGTTAAATTACGTTTGTCTGACCAATATTCTTGGGATTTTGCAGGGCGATACGAAGAGTCTAATGAAATCATTGTTCGGTCCTCATAAAAAGTAGGTATGCGAATGAAAGATATAAGTACATATATACATATTGGGTTTATAAAGTTATTTATATATTTTCGTAGAAGACCGTTTAAACCGATTAATATTAATCTTCCAAGCCTAGATATAATTTGAAAATGTGATACAGTAGCTCTGAGTTATTGATTTGTAAATGCGCATTTATAATTTACGAATAAACAGCTACCAGTAATTTTTAATGACTTTAGAAAGATCAAAGTATGTGGCATGTACATCTATTTAATTCATTATTCATTCTCTTGACTGGCGTCTAACATGAGACAGCGAACCTTTCAAGGCCAGGTCATTTTTGCTTCATAGCCCGGATACTTTTTCTTGGCCCTCAATCCCGTCACAATTGTTGAATTTTTGTTATATGCGGTCTGTCCATTGAAGAGGGTGTCAGTATCTGCGCGGAGTCATAAATAAATTCAGTGAAAGTTATTCTTACTTGCTATAACATATAACGTTATGAATGGAATTTTGTATTAAAATACCTGGGTGAAATCGCAGCGGTTTTTTCTGTATGTGAATATTACGGGGTAGGTCCGGATTTCGCATTAATTCCTCGTATGGCGTAAGCGTTTTTATCGGAGTGCAGTAGAATTCTACAATGTCACCTGCACAGCAACATTGATTCATTTCAGTTAATTTCTTATGAACGTGTCATGAAAATACAATAAAAATCAAAGATAAAACGTTTGTACGTTCCCGATATTTAGGTCATACCGACAGTGTTCATCATATGAAGCATTGAATTAGGAACTGCATGCTGGAATTCATTATGAGCCTTAGTCAACAACTCAAACTTTTTTCGAGAATCTCCAAGTGATTTCGCCATCAATCTTTGGTCATTCTCTTCCGCATTCAAACAAGATTTGCAGAGTTGAATAATTTTTTCTTGTACGTCTTTGGGTGGGTCGTAAGACTTCTGGAAGCGTAAGAATCTGGCGACCACGATATTTGATAAATGAAAATTTACTCGCCTGCATTCATTCGCCAATGTAAGACTGAGTTCATGCTTACCCTCGTGAATTCAGTGATTCAACATCAAATTTAAACTGACGAGCTTTTGACATATCTCCTAAGATGACTGAGGGCGTTACAGGCTTTTCACGTCCTAAAGATTTCACATCAATTGGAAACTTGTGACCAGGCGGAAATATCTTCTTCTGCTTAATTAGATGGTAGCTGTAAGTGATGTGCTTGTGAAACCGACTTTGATGTCTCACACTCACATAGGACACAGGCATTCTAGTCATAGAATTGACTCGAGCAGTAATCTATTACAAATATTTTGTGGTCATGTTATCACATTTGAGCTAGCAAAACCAAATAATCAGAATTATTTCGTAAAATTGATTACGAACCTCCTTTGCCAATACGCAGAGACAATTAATATTTCGATGCATCTTGTGCAAATCAATTGTCAACCGCTAATCACCAGTAAACAAATTCGGGGAACCGGAAAATGAAAAATTGTAAATTATTCACAACAAAACTTTTATACTAATTGGGCAGCCCAATTTAAAACACTATATTAACATATATGCTCATACTGTCAAAATTGTCCCAAACGTTTAACAAATCTAGGGGCAACCTGCGAAGTTTTATTCAAACGTATTTTATTGTAACCATGTAATATGTGAGAAAATTCACTTTTTAATCAAATTAGTAGATGGCACTAAGAGCTCGCCTCCGCCTCAAAAACTTCAAAAGGACAAACTAAAATTTTCCCCTTTTTCTTATTATCACGTAGTACGCGTACACTGCTGCTGGCCGCGGCTGTACTTTTCCATAAATGAGTGAACATTGCATTGTGCAATTCTATTTCTAATACATAATTCTAAACAAAATATTCTATTCACTCACACACTCACTATTCTATTCAAATATGGGCAACTCTTGTAGGCGCGTACTCTATGCCGTTAATGTATAAAATGTATTTTTGTGAAAATCCACGACGAAGGAAGAAACGGGTCACCCTGAATGACTTGCGGTGCACAGTATTGCGTTTCGCTTTCGTGTTTCTTCGTTTTGCTCGACTTTCTAAAAAAATGCTTTAGCGCAAATATGCATCTAAAACATTGTATGAGTATGTATTTCATTTCATTTCACATTTAATACCATATTTTATACCAAATAAGTCGAGTCGAGTGGTATGAGCCTCATACTATGAGGTGCCGTGAGACAGGACAGGACATGAGATGGACGAAAATGAAAGCAGATTTTCCCAAAGTCCCAAACAATTTAATTCAATTGAGCTGGATCGAAATGCTCAAAGGCAAAATGAACAACACGGCGATATTTACTAACTTTGATGTTTCGTCACTCCATCATACTTAATGTGTATTAATTATAACAAAATTAAATTAAATTCCAAATTATTTTCTCCCTGCGTATCCACTACAAAAAAAGACGAAAAAATTATATTAGTTACGGATATAATGACTTATTTCAGGAATTTTTGCCTTTGTCGACTGAAAAAATGACAATATTGACAATATGCATGTCGTGGGTCATGAATTCATCATTCATCATCAGTAAGAATGTGATCATTTTGTTGACAAGTTTGTTGGCAGTGTAAAATTACTGAAATTTAAACAATTGTTTCTAAATATTTTATTGACGACGAATATTTTTATTGCATCAAACATTTTCTTTCAATGCAATGGTAAAATAATTAATATTTGGACTATCCATTTAATATAAAATGCAGATGTTGATTGAAGTATTTAAGCATACTTGCTATCCCTGTCTGAGACCTCTTCGACAAGTATATGTTCTTAAAACGACGGAAAAATTTCATGTTATAAAGAGGTTTATGCATACCTATGTAATAAGTAAGTACGATCGAGTTAAAGATTAAACGATAAGATACAAATGGCAAACGAAATAAGGAGCAAAACACCACCGCATGTTTTTCATCTCTGTTTGTGTAAAAAAAATAGTTAAGCTGTTTTTTTACGATTATCGCTCTTTCATCACTTTTCACGGAACGGTGAAAATAAATTCACGATAATAGTTTTGTTGATAAGGATATGCATGCGCGATAAAAATTCTGAAGGACACAAGAAAAGGCACACAAACACCATAATTAAGCGCATCATAAATGTAAAAGTGTATTTCTATTTATATTATCCTGTGATGTACGCAGAGGCACCAAATACACAATAAACACATTGTTGCAATTTGCAAATTGTAGCTAAGCTCGCTGTTGTTTTGAAATTTTGAACATGCAATAATAAATAATATAATGTTCCATGAAAATACGTCATTCTGGTGTCTTGTCATTTCTCTTCTTTACTGAGTCTGAACAGTAAATAAAACATCAATTGCAAAGCTATTATTGCAGAAAAAAATTAGTAATCTTTAAATGCAAATACAGACCGCCAAAGCAAACATGAGTAACATGCAAGGAAATATGTAATTAATTCAATATGATGATATGCATACATAATCACCAATGCACATATTAAAATTTTACACAATGATTTACAAGCATGCTTAGCAATGACGATTTTACGCAAGTTGCTTTGCATGTAAGCAAGATTTTGCAAAGTATTAAAACCAAATGTTTGCAATGTCTTAAGGCACATAGATTTCATGTTAGTTCGCAGTAGCAAAGAAAATTGGTCAGAAGTAGGAGATTTATAGATGATAATGCAACCAGTTGAAAGAAAGCAAGCGACAGGTGGGTTGACAACTCTATCATCTATTTGACATGAACATGGAACTAAAATGATATGATATGCAATGATATCGACACAACGTTTTCAAATTGTTTATGAAATGGCGAATAATGTGTGTGAAGTCATTTCGAATCTGATTTTTGTTGAAATAAATATGCATACATGGAAAGTATTACTAAAAAAGTGAACATTACTTGATTTGAACTTGAATATTAAATGCGTTAATGAATGATGAAATCAAGGCAAAAATTAAAGTTATAAAAGACAAAAAAAAACCTGACATTTCATTAGTCCAAAGTCTATCACTTGAAATTCGAATGATTTTTTTTCGATGAAATTCGCGTTTTTCTGACGCAAACATCATTTATTACAGGACTGAATTGGTCAATCAGTCCTATGACATGACAATTAGATTTTGTATTTAAAATCAACACTTCGATTGCAAGAGGACGGGGGGGACTTTAAAACTATTCCATTGACATTACTACAGTATTTCCTACATAAATGTTTTGAGATGAGAATATATGCATTTTGATTTTCATACGTAAAAATAGCCATCTATCATTAAGGAATTATACATTATAAAGCGCTCGCGAAAATACGGAAATAACCAGTCATGTCTGAATAATATGATTTTAGCAACTTTGATGACTATCTATGATCGCATGCATTTTTGCCAATTCATATGCAAAAAGGTATTAGCTTCATATAAGTATATTAATGCAGCACCTCCGGCTGGAACTGGAATCACGGGACAGGATAAAATGACATTGCTGGCAAGAAACGACGGGACAAATGCTAATCATCTGGAAAACTTTTTGTGTAGTCAGAGCAAAGCTAAAGCCGCAAATAGGTCAATTTAAATGCTTAGACGCATTGCTTGTTGCGTTGTCGGTAATGGTATTCGGTATAATACTGAGGAAAAATTGACAAGCTAAGCAATGAAGCTAGGCCATTTTGTTGCAGTGGTTTTAAAAACGCGCCCGTACAAAACAAAAGCGTAGAACCCGAATTGCATAGATGGGTGTAGAGAGAATTGAAGAATGCATCGAAATGAATCATGGAAAAAACAAGTTATTTATTTATGGAATCCTATTCCTAATCCTGATAAGAGTACATATGGCACTTGCATGGATGAAAAGGAAAGAAAGGTAACACAGCAGAGAGACAACATGCGAAACTAAATTTATTGCAAATCATTTGAATTAATGAATGCATATTGCATGCAACGACGTACGTATGTATATAAAATAAAACCCAATTAAAATTTTGGATTACGTATCCATCATGAGCATATGCACATATTTATTATATTGATAAAACACAGGTGA
Source organism: Seira musarum (assembly GCA_027743895.1). Lineage (NCBI taxonomy): Eukaryota > Metazoa > Arthropoda > Collembola > Entomobryomorpha > Entomobryidae > Seira > Seira musarum. The sequence continues at coordinate 100,556 of JAHZMX010001021.1, read as the reverse complement.
GCTCTTCAATAATGCATGGTTCAATTCCATAAAATACATCACATACATATCCACTGGGCAGACTACTGTGGACTTAACTTTCTTTAATTTTCAAGCGGTCAGCAAGAATAAAATTTTTCATCAAGTTGAAAAAGCAAATAAAATGCTGTTGTACTACACATTTTCCAAATAATTAAAAGGAATTAAAGTTTTGAAAAAAAAATCATTTCTCATTCTCACTGCCCCACAGGGGATGATACTTATTTTTCAATAATAAACATTTCATTATAAGTACTGCTCATAACGGCATGACAATTTTAAAAGGATAAAGGGCCTCAACACTAAATCCTAAAATCCTGATGTAAAATGCATAATATTAAAGTGGCCTACACTGATTTTTAAGGGTTCAGTTGAGTTTCATTTAAGTGGCCAATCGGGTGATGACAGTGATGAGCGAAGGGTACAGGTACAGCCCAACTAAACTTCTTTATTCCTTTTTGATATTCATATCATGCATATATATACACTTACGAGTATATAAAGGCTTCAGCCTGCCTGGCATGGTGTTTGCTCTTGCTCGTTACTCCTGTTGGCATTTCGTTGCTCGTCGTCGGTTGTTTCGTGAATCTATGCATTTCATTTCATACATTGATCTGTTTAAACGCACTAAGCCGCATTTTATTGTGCGAATATAGTAGTGTAGTATTCCAGTCCAGTGTATTGTAGGGTTTCTTCTCTGATATCCAATGAAGGTATGCATGCATGTACTCTGATGGTGTTGGCGTGTGCCTGTGTGTGGTCTAATTCTATCTTTTTCAAACTGTTGACTAGCCAGCCCAACAACAAAAATATTATTAGGTACAAGGGATAGAGATAGCAATATTATTATTATTTTTAAGATGCCCAGCTTGAACAGAGCATATCTGGCTCAACAAAGTGAAAAATGTAGAAAACCGAGCATTTTAAAGAGAACATTAAGCCGTATATTAAATATATACTAGGAATGGGAAAGGAATCGCTGCAATGTTAGGGACTAGGGAGAGGAGAATCGGAGAACTTAAAAATGAGTGAATGCGATCAGTGCGATGCTTCTAAATAGGAAAGACTTGTGCAATGCAAATGTAAAGCAATGGCATGTAATGAAATGAAGAAAAAAGAGTTCACTGCTTCAGCTTTTTGTTGTGTCGTGCTATTGGGCTTGGGCACGTTTGGGAGAAGAGAAAGAATGCAACTTAATGTAATCGCTTATAGATCCATCTCTCTCGCTCGTATTTCATGCACGTATTTTGCCGTTGTAGCAACAACTTCACTTATTTGAGCCTAGAGAACGGTCGGACGAGCTAGACTAAAACTAAAAAGAGCTCTAGCAAGATGCATCATCGTAAAAGGGAACGAAAAAAAGAAGCACCAGCAGCGAACGAATCGAATCTTGTTACGTTGGAAGCAGCAGCAGAATGAACGGGAAAATGTGAAACAAGAAGCATCATGATTGCTTGGGTCAACTCAACAATGCTATTTTTTAGGAAGACTTGTTCTACGGCTTGTTTCTTGTAACTTGTAATAACACTGATTCATTCGCTCCGCTCGCTTTACGAAAGTTCACTTTATGCATGGATGTAACAACATTACGTAGGTATGCCATTACGTACGCTTTTTAGGCACAAAAAACTACTGAATAAGGATAATATTGAATGAATATATGTATATGGACGAGAGAGTCTGTGTTGTCTGCTGCTGGTCGTCCGTCAGTTTAGTGGTGAGTGTATATAGAGATAGAAGAGGTAAGAGCCAGTCTTCAGCAGCCATCTTCGTCGCCATTGAAAGGTGAAAATCCTTGTGCTCACTTTGATTTCTTGATTGTCCTCGTGTTATGGGGGTCAAACAGGGCCATGCTAAGTGACACTAGAGACAGGTGAGGGTCAGCGACCATGACTAACCCGAACAACAGCGCTAGTTTGGAGGACTGTCACAGCAACTTCTTCGCATTAACTGACTTATGTGGGATCAAATGGCGTCGCCTGGTCTCAGATGGTTACCCTGGGTCATCAGGGCATCACTCCCAACACCATCACCATCACCAACCTCATGGACCGTTGGACGACCCAGTTTTGTCATCTTATGCCCGTTGCTTGGCTTCCGACATCCTCTGTGTTTGGCGACGTTCTCCAAATGCCAAGCAGAATCAGTCAAACTTTCCTCCAGACCCGTTTCAACAACAAACGGGTACAACTACCCCGACACAGACATCCCCTCATTTTATGCACTCCCATCCACAAGGTCTTCCTGGAGGGCCTGTAGGCTCATCACAACAGCAAAATCCTTCGCAGCTAGGTATGCCGCCACATCACATGCAAATGATGTCACAGCATTTACTCGGTCCGGGTGGACCTCATCATGCATCACAAAGTGGTCCTCCGCCTTATCCGTCAGGGACTCAGCCTCACCCTGGGCAAGGTTTTTCAACATCACTTTCACCCATCACACCTCATTCCCAACAGTCAATATTTAACTCCACAAGCGGCAGTACTTTGACTAATGGTCCGAGCCTTAGCGGTCCCAAAGAGTTGTGGATATTCTGGTACGGCGAAGAACCAGATTTGTCAAGTCTAGTTCACGCAAATTTATTAAAACCTGAATCGGAACAGGGATCGTGGGAAAATGGTTTATCTTATGAATGTAGAACGTTATTGTTTAAAGCACTTCATAACTTAATTGAAAGGTGTCTTTTGGCAAGAGATTTTGTTCGAATCGGAAAGTGGTTCATTCAGCCAAGTGAAGATAATGTAAAATCCAACGGCAATCCTGCAGGGGGACTTGGGAACAGCGGAACTGCAACCAACAATAACAACAATAATAATAACATTAACAGTAATAACAATGGTGTCAGTAATAATAGTAATAGCAATAGTAGTAAAAGTAGTTTTCCCATGCAGTTATCATTTTCATTTTCGTTTTTTGTTCATGGAGAAAGTACTGTGTGTATGAGTGTTGATGTTCGTCAACATCCGTCGGTGAGACGAGTGAGTAAACAACATTTAATAGCATGTCACACGCCTAACCAAACAGTGCCCGTCATCTTGGCACCGTACGGTCTCTCAGGAACGTTGACAGGTGTAGGTTATCGAATGAGCGATCCTGGGACGCATAAAATCCTGGACGAATGGAAACAATTTTATCCGGTGGAAGCTGCGCTAAAATCGCCAGCTTATGATGTAACAACTTCAAATTCGTCTCAAGGACCACATTCCTCTCCTCATTCTGCTAACAGTGGTGGTGGCAGTCATTCACAACAACATTCACCAGCACAGGGTGCTTCTGTTTCCTCATTCGGAGGAATTCCACCAGTACTGGAAGTTATTGTCGGCGGCGTCCGCATGCGTTATCCTTCTTGTTATGTCCTTTGCACAGAACTGGACGACCTGCCTCGATCTCTGGAACATAACAACTCCAACGGTTCATCAACAGCTGTAGTTGCATTGAAATCCAAGGGGCTTGCTAATAAAACAATAAAAGACTCTGAAAATGCAGCCTGTCCAGCGGTAAAATCACCTGGACGGCCGCAAGGGACTCTCACAGCCCTGCAAAAAATACATACAGGAGTAAGAACTAGAGACATCAATTGCTTCTCTAGACAAACAGCTTCTTCTGCTGAATAAAAATTGATGACAATACTCTCTTTACTTACCACAGGTTGATAAAGTGGAAGGATTGCTACCGGAAAGAGTATGGCAAGAAACTATTTTACCGTCGCATCCGTTGAAAATGATACAAAACGAGCAGCATTCAAGCTCATCATCTACAGAACAAACCCCAGCAAATCAGTGTGAAAATGCTGGTCACTGGGATTTCTATTGATCCATCCAAGAAACTTGGTTGCTCTTGCTCGAAGTAATTTCCTTTTAAATTCCTAAGGAGGCTGTTGATTATAAGAAAAAAAATGAAGTTGTGAATTGTATTGCTAAATTTTGGGATTTGTAGATGTAAAAGGCCCTCCGGATCAAAAGGAATGTCTGGTAGCTCCAGTACAAAGAGTGGTACAAAGGTGAAGAAGAGCACTTTCCATAAGCGTTCTTTGCTACAGCTGAAACAGATTGAAAACTGGGCTACACGATGGTCATTAACTGACGAAGGAAAGACAAACTCCAACAACAATTCAAACCCATTGAATTTGAATGGTCCGATTAAAATGGAAAATTCGGGTCACCCAAATCAACAAGCTTCTAACAGGTAAATGAGAATTACTACACATTAAAACTTCGAATTGCTCCGTGAATTGTGAGTCTATAAGTTCATATGACTGTCTGCTATTAACATTTAGCAATTCAAATATACATGAATGATGGCTTTATTTGAAATTAAACGTGAATTAAAACTCAACAGAAGTCAAGGCCTATTTTTTTAAAAATAAATATACTTAATATACATGAAAAAATACGTGTTTATTTTTCGTTACCTTGCTTTAGAGCAAATCAGCCCGGTACACCTGGAGGCCCTCCATCATATAAAGGAGGAACTGCACCTCCCCCAGGCAACGATGGACCGGGTGCCTCTCCAGCATCAGTTGCACCTTCCCCTCTTGCAACTCCACGTTCGCAACCATCTTCTGTATCTCAGCCTGAACCACTTATGCCAACCCTCAGCCCACAACCAAGCAGCAGCGAAAAACTACCAGTGCAGACTCCCGACAACACCGGCCCCAAGTCCGTTTCGTCATTATCTAACCAGGTTAATATTATTTTATTTCATCAGTTATTCGTTGCTTATAATAGTTAATACCACAAATAAACCTTAGCCTTAAGGTGAATGTGAATGTTCCGGCAATCTGATTTATTCCCAACTTGTGGAAGTTTGAATGCACTTTTAGTTTATAAACTTCTAATAAAAGTGGTAACTCATTTGATTGCCATCATAAGTTTCTCGAATCTTCATAAATTAAGGTAATGAATGTAAACAATAAACAGTAGGATCTCAAAGAAAACAACATTAAGGGCAGGAAGAACACTATCGCATTTTCAATGATAAATTTAAAATTCAGGTACACGTTTCGTTCACAACACTGGATAGGAATGTTGAATATATGTATATCGTTATTGTTATTATAATTATAATTATTATACCCACATATGATCACTTAATCACAGTTGCAAACATGAATTTCGACCCAAGAAAAATGGAATTCGTTCATTCTTGTCTTTAGCGATGGACGAGGCAATGCGAAATAATAGATTAATGGACGAAAATTCGGGGAATAATATACTGTAGGAAACCTTGTTAAAACATGCAAGTGCTATGCGAATGGTCTAATAGAATTTGACATATGATGTATAATTTGAATGTATATTGTGCTATTGCGAGTACAACAGGTTGATGTTTTATTTTTCTCACTTTTCTGCATTTATCTTACGATTATTATATTACTAGTTGATCCCAAGTACACATATATACATGAATTGTGGCGCTCGACTTTCGTAAAAATCTGATTGTTGTAGTAGATTCTTTTTTATAAGTCAGTAGTAGTCCCCGTTCAAAGTTCACTAGCGCACCGCGGTGCACTAAGTTACACATCTACTCTTTTTGGTGCAAATCCTAAGTATGCGAATGCAAATTACTTGGTAAAGCGGGATGAAGCAAGCAAGCAAATGTATAGACACATAAATGATAACTACAAAAAGTGACAAGACGAATCGGAGACTTAAAGAATGAATAGGTATTAGGTAATTGGAGATTCCAGAGCTAGAGTATGCGTCTGTTTTCAGTTTCAGACAAAGATCCAGAGATTGCAGTATGTACATTGCAATTGAACAACAACGTACAGCATGAATCGGAAAGAAAGTACATATATGTAGGTACATATATATCTTCCATTCATGCTTGCAAAAAATGCAATATCAGTTCAAAAAGAGTGAGTGCAGCAATAGCAATGCAGTGACAGAAAACATGATCATTAATCATTATGCATTATTGCATATTACATCAATCATACATATGAACGGACGTACAATACAATACAAACAATAACAAAAGGTCGGATGAACTTGGAACAGGTAGTATTTTTTATAAGCACGCACGTGAAAATAATATGTATTAATTCATTACATCACTACTTCTCTGAGCAATTTACTCACAGATTACAACAAAATACTCAAATGTAGTTAATTGCCATTAATTGGCTTGCTTTGACATCTGAAAAATTAAATGCTTTAACTGACAATATGAATAGTTAAGACCAGCGGCATGCCGTGGTATTAGCAGATCATTAAATTAACGAAGGTGATATGAATAAGGGAAAGCTGGAACTTTGAACGAAAGCACAATTACATAAAGGGTTAAGTTTGTCTAGCTTGTACATTTGTAATCGGGAGTAACTCCTGCTTACGTAAATAATTACATAAACACAATTTTTCTCTTAATTTTAAAGGTTTTCTCACCAGTCGTATCTAGTTTTGATGGTGCTAAAGCTGAAGCTCCTGAAGCAGGAAATGCTGGTGTCTCAAGTAATGAAGCTCCCAAACTTGAGTCTGCTGTACATGCAACTAATGCTGGTAGTATCACAATGGTGTCAAGCATGCCTCCGTCGAAGGAAATGGGTCTCAGGTTCCTTAAAAGACCCGTATTACCAAGCAAGGAATATGAACCATTGCTGGCCGAAGAAGCTGTTAACCAACCATCAGATACTCTGTATGATTACACCTCTTTGCAAGCATGGTAAGCGTTGCTGTTGTTGTTTTAAATATTTCTCTTCCAGTTGTATATTGTTATACAATTCGTAAATCATATTAAAACATGTTTGCCTTGTGGCAGGTTAAACCACCCCGTGAAGAGGATGAAGGCTGCGGAAGTGAACAATCTTACTTCTATGTACAGCTGGGGCTGGGGGCTTAGAAAAACCCCAGATTGTGGCCTGATAGGTCTCGGAAATGACGAAAGGATGCATTCGCGGAAGCGGAAGGCGGATCCGTATGAGTTTGATGATGAAAACCAGCAAACTCCATTGCTAAACATAGATGGATTCAAGAGAAATGGCATAAAGGTAAGTTAGTACATTTTGGATTTAACCATACAGTACATAAATTCAAATCAAATGATGACTGCATAGTTCATCGGAATGATCTGATGATGAGTTTACTATATTGTCTTTCGCTCCTATCTGAACGTCGCTAGTTTACTTACGGCTTGCAAAAAGCGCTTATTTGCAGAGATTATAAGACAAATTTACGCTCCCATTTTACAGGAAGAAGAAAAGACTCCCTTCTGTCAAGGCGACACGGGGAATAGTAAAGGCGTCGCTGGAAATCTGTTTACGAACGAAGGCCTTCAACCTTCTTTCAGAGATCTTGATCAAATATTCGATAACTCAGATACGTCTAGCGATGAAACGGTTCGTCTAAGCTGTTATTTTAAAACTTTTACTCAGGAAAATATCTTGATAACATTGTAATTGGTTTTACAGTTCCAAGTACCAACGCCACCTGGATCAAATAAACCAGCGAATCTTCTTGAAGACAACGGATTATCCTCTATATCTTGTAATACTGGCGCGAAGAATAAGGGTGGTTTAAGTATTCTTCGTCCAGAGGAACTTTCTAAAATGTTCCCTACTCCTCCATCTCAACCCGAACACAACCCAATTGCTTCTCCATGTGGCTTGCAATCTGATAGTTCCGCGTTAGAAGGAATAGCAGAATCTTCGATTTGTATGCGTAGAGGACAGGATAATTACCCTGTTCTTGGGAGTCCACCGGACGATGCGATTGACGTTAGATTGGAAAGTAACTTATTTATGAAAAGTGGTTCTCATCCGCAGCAGTCCCTAAGAGTGCATTACCAGGATTGGTCGTATGTGTTTAAGCCTGCCACCATATATAAAATGCTAGGCTCTTCCAAATATTCTCCCTTATCAACTCTACCCAGTCAGAAAGAACCTCCTTTACCTCTTTCTGGGACTGTTTTGATGTATAAACCAAGTTGGCAAAACCCACCGCAGCCATCCTCTTCTGCAGTTCCAGCACCTGCGCCTTCGCAAGTTTCTGCTCCAGCGCAGAATCAGATTCAACAACATCCTCCAACACCAAATATTCCCAACCCAGCTCATTTACGGCCTGGACTATCCCCAATATCTCCAGTTCCCACTTCCATACGAGGTGAAATACTATTATTACCTACTCATAACTTTTAAATTATTTATGACAATAGATTTATTTATGACAAGAGATTTAAGATTTCTATACAATTGAATTATGACTGTGGTATGATGTTTAATAGGTACTCCCTTTGACATGGGATCGCCTCCATCAAACAATATGTACCTGAAGCAAGGTCCTCATGGACCACCAACTCACAACTCTATGCCTAATCATTCTGGAAATCATCACATTTATGGTTCAAGAGGACCTGAAGCTCACGCTTTGGTCGTGAACCTTTCTCTCTCAGACTCAGTAATTGGATTGTTCCGAGATCACAATTTTGACAGCTGTACAATGTGTGTATGCAACGCCAACAATAAAATAATTGGCAACATACGCGGATCTGAAATGGGTATCTACGTTCAAGATACTTCGCCTGAAGAAGAACCTGTAAGATGTAACTGTGGATTCAGTGCTAGTGCAAATCGACGGTAGGTTTAAAGGAAGGCAGTCAAGGCCTTATAATGGCAATGTTAAAGTAAATTAAATAACAGTATTCAGCGCATACATTTTGTAAACTTGATTTGCCCATTTGACAGGTTGGCTCATCGATCTGGACTTTTCTATGAAGACGAATATGAGATTACTACAAGTGCTCTTGCTCCACTAGCACTTCCCAGTGACGAATGGTTTGAAAGAAAAAAACAGTCATTGCTTCTCTTGGACCCCAAGTATACGAATGCGATGACATCGAATTCCGATCTCATGGCAGCATCAAATATTGTTGACGACATCCCACCTTTTCTCTTGGAAATGCTTAAGGAACAATGTTTGCTTTTGTTTGGCTCAAGTACTGCCTCGCGCTTCACGGGTGAAGTCGTGACTAATGGGTATGAAATACAGAGACGGCTTGCAAGTTTTTTTTTTAATTCCTTAATTAAAATGATGATTGCATAGTTCATCGGATTATTTAAGATGATGATTTAACTATTGTCTTTCGCTCCTATCTGATATCATTCTTGTACATAATATATATCTTAGTAACATCTTGAATTTTTTTATTTACTTCATTTTGTCTTCTGAACCTTACAGATGGTCTGATTGGCAAATCAATTTCCTGGAAAATTGTGATGCCAACCGGGCTGCACTCATTGCTTTGGAGCATGGAAGGACTATAATGATAGAAGCAAGTGGTCGAAGTGGTTACGCACGGCTTCCGGAAGAATCACTTCCTATTAAGAATACTGGGTCTCTATTGCACAGGTGGCAATTTCTGTGGGTCAGGGGCCCTAAATCAAGTCAGGTGTGTAATTCTATTTGTTTAATCTGTTAGCACGCCACTCATCAACACAGACAGTTTTACTTCAATATTTATTTTTTCGCGTTGTATTTATTTCAGGATATTATGCAAGTTATGAAAGCTTTACATCCACTTCTGCAAGATGCAGTACATGCAAAAACATGGGATGCGCAATATACTGTGTCTGGACCATTAACTTGGCGCCAGTTTCACCGCCTTGCTGGCAGAGGTAGGGCGTAAAAGTATGAAGGGTTTTAACTCTCGTTTGTCAATTTTTGTCATGACTATATTCAATCTTAGGTACTGACGATCGTTGCGAGCCACAACCTATCCCATCCATATTAGTTGGAAGTGAAAAAGATTGGTTATCGTTGAGTCCACTTGCTATTCGATTTTGGGAAAAGTTGCTTCTCGAACCATATGCATACCCCAGAGATGTTGCTTACATTGTGGTTTGCCCTGAAAGTGATGTTATTCTGCGGCAAGTTAAGACATTTTTCCGCGAGTTTTCATCTATGTATGAGGTACAGAAGTCGTTTACAAATAACGCTGATGAGGTATCTTCTTTTAAGAAGACATAATAATTATGATTTTAAACATGATGTTCTGAATTTTATAGGTGTGTCAGCTTGGTAAGCATTGTCCGGTGTCCAAAGGACTTAAGGACGGTATCGTAAGAGTTGGGAAGACTGCGGCGAACCGTTTGGCTGGAGAGCCGCTTGATGAATGGTTCACGTTATTGCCAGATGTCCCAGTTGCTTCAGTTTTAAAGCTTTATGCGAAGGTTTGTATTGATAATACAGCATTGTCTAACTAATTTAAAGAAAAAAATGTAACTCCGTGAATGTATAATTCGTGTGGTTAGGTCTGCAAATATTTCTTGGCTCGGAAGCTATCTACGATCTCACTTGACCAGAGTCTTTTTGAATCGTCTCATCACTACCAGCATAATTCACAATCCAAAGTGTATTCTCAGGAGAGACCGACACCGTCTCCGAAAATGCCCCCACCTGGGGGAGAACCTGGTTTCATGCCACAGGGACCACCTACACCAAAAAATGAATACGGTAAATTAGCTACCACAAGTATAGAGGCAAAGATTTGGAGGATGGGGAAAATGTCATTACCATTAAAATTTTATATAAAATTCCATTTTTATAAGCAGAACCGGAACCAACAAACAAAGAATGTCAGTCTCAGGAAAATCCGGATGATGATGAACGAGATCCGCCAGCTCTTGTTGTTTATTTTATTGAGCCATGTGGGTTTAGATCTGACAACGAGGATCTTCATCGGTAAACTATTTGTGATATATATTAAATACTTGTGTATTATATTTTGAATTTCACTGGTTTAATCTATTATCTATTAAATACCATTTGTCACTTTAAATTTACTAATGAGTTTATTCCATTAATTAACAGGATGGTGAGCTTGGGTTTGTTACGGTGCTTTGCTTCGATGTTGAGTGGTTTGCCAGACAATATTAAGAACAACATAACGTTACAAGTAAGTTAACGAGGAAGATGGAAAGTATACAAAAGCGATTTCTATGAACGTGTTAATCTCTCCTGTAAATTGGGAAGGATACTTAATTCTTGATAATTTTAATTAGGTAATCTCGTTGGAGGATATTCTTAACTTGGGTAACAGTACGCTAGAGACCAGATTAAAAAATGATCAAATGCGTGCCATGGCGCTCACTGTATATTCCCAGTGCAGGCGGTTGTTAGTTCACCAAAACAACGTGAAATCTCTTACCGGCTTCGGCCCCGCAGCAGCTGCTGAACTCTTTATCAAAAGCAAGGATGTAAGTACTTTACAAATGCACAAGCTGTTTCTGACAGTTGTATCTGACCTTTAATTTATACTGGGCGCTAATTTATATGTTTCACAGGAGAAGAAAAAGGGGTCGTACAGACTATATACCCCACCATACATCTTAGCTCCAACAAAGGAGAAAGTATCTGAGGGGCTCGAATGGTTGAATGGACTGCAGGGTCATACTGTTGGTGGGATGGTTAGCAGTGGTACTGCCCTTGCCGCTGGAAATTCTCCTCTTCCGAATGCCTCCTCCGTCCTGTACGTAGCATACTGTTTGTCAGAAGATCAACGATGGCTTCTTGCATCGATAACAGATGAACGTGGAGAGTTACTTGAAACAACTACTATCAAAATATATGTCCCTAACCGATCGAAACGACGTAAAGCCTCTGCTAGAAAACATGGGCTACTTTGAATTTACTTTGAATGTTTTCCGTTTTCGAAGCAATACTTATATCTACATGTATGCAATTTCTTGATCCTGCGGATTTGTACTAATAGTCGTCACAAACAGCCTTTCAAGAGCAACATATCAATGGCCCTGATCTTGGCGATGAAGATTTACTTTTTATTAATGTACAAGAAGACATGTCTGACGGCATTGATGGGATGCCGGTAAGTACGAGTAAAAAAACTTTCAGCTTGCATCATTTCAAATGCATTTCGATTTCTATATGTAGTTTGTTAAATCATTCTTGTAGAATTTGGAACTCGGGGACATCTTTAGCTGGGCTGATGCCGGACCGGGGGCACCAAGTCCTGTAGGAAGCCCTAGGAGGGATTCCGCATCCCAGCCTGGAAGTCCCGGAGGTGTGGGCGCATCTGGACGTCAGTCGCCGTTCCAGTCAGGAGGACAAGGAAGGGTGAGCAAACCGTCAAATAATTTTCAGTTTGTTTACCTAGTATAACACAAGAAATTTAATATGAATTAAATTGAACTTGGTTTCCTGTGTTTAGATGGGAGGAAGAGGTGATTCTGGGGAAGAACTTGGTACTTTACTTCAACAACCACTTGCCTTGGGATATTTTGTTTCGACCGCGCCATCAGGGAAACTTCCGAATTGGTTTTGGTCTTCATGTCCGCAACGGTCTATTGAAAAAGGACCCGCTGTGTTTTTAAAATCTGCTTTACACTTACACTCACACAATATTTTGCATAATATTGATGACCCATTGCTGCAATCAAATAACGCGAAACAACATCCGTTGGATTCCCAATTCACCACGGATGTATTGCGGTAAGGGAAAGTTATAGTTATCAATCGAATAAAGAAATCTCTGACCAATTGCAAATTTGAAATACATGATTCATTGTCGTTTCCACAGGTTCGTCCTAGAAGGGTATAATGCTTTATCATGGTTGTGTCTGGATCCCGTGACGCACGATCGAAAATCATGCTTGCCAGTTCATATACAAAAGTTACTGCAACTCTATTACACCATTCAAACACTGGTTTAGGTAGGTTACGGCGGCTCCCGAAAATTGAGCATACCTGTATTCCGGATACCGTTTTTTTGAGCCCTAGACCATTTTTGGAGCAATATGCAAATTACGAAGATTCCGAGATCTTGGGGACCGAGAAAATTTTCGGGGTCCCGCGGTTACTTAAAATTCTGGTAATATACTATATCGCGGTGTCTGCCTTAAAAACGAAAGCATGAGATGAATATCTCATTGGTTGGAAACGATTCATCGTTGTATCGTTGACGAGTACAAAACGTGTAAGTTTCTTTAAAATGTATTTTGTCGTGACTATAGTGACTTATAACATGATGCTTTGCATTATGAACCTTAATAATGACGTAGATAAAAAAAGAGTGATTGTGTTGGAATTTTAAAGACGGAATGGCTGCTTTATTAAATGGAAACTTCAAGTTTTGGAATGAGTAGCTCGTGGTCGTGATTTCTGAAATTTAATGTACTCGATATAGCACCTGTAGCAGTAATGCGGGCATAAACAAATTTTATGAATAGTTATACATTGTAGTATAAAAGAGAAACTCCATTATACATTTTATCACAAGCAAAGGTAATTCAAAGGATGATACATATTGTAATTTAACTATTATTACTGTTGTAGCGTAGGGAATTTATCTAAATTATACAATTGTATTATTATAACAATTTTCAGGTAGCCTTAGAAGACAAGAAAATCAAGCATAATATATGAAACTGTAATATGGAGCATAATTGCATAAAAGATGTAAACCAATGTTGTGTAAATATGAGTAGAACAGTATACACTATTTAATAAGTATTTATGTTTATGTAAATAGTGAAACATCTATTTTAAAATGTGTTGCACGGTGTAAAGCGGTTACTGTGGAATCGATTATCATCAGCATGAGGATGGTTCAGTTACTAAAGCAAATAATAATTCCCCGGATTGAAATTATGTGCAAACATAAATTCATAAATTCTCTGCGACTAATTAGTTAGACAATGTAAATGCCTACAGGACACGAGGAAAAATAATGTAAATGAGTTTTATGAGTATGTATGTACCTTTTCAAGGTTAGTTGAAAACTAACAACAGTTAACACATGAACTAACAATTTTAAACTGTTTATAATTCAAATACGTACATTATTATTGTGAATGGTTGGTTTTGGGGATTAAGAATACTGTGACTTTCGGAAAAGAAAATGTTAAAGGTTGTTTGCCGATGGTCGTAGGGTCCTAAAAGTTCTGGTAGAATTCTTACAGGCAAAAGAAAAAAAATAGGTGAACTGATCTACGCACCAGTTTTAGTGAATTAGCATGGTTTCTGTTGCATGACAAAATTTTACTATCGCTTGCTTGTTTTTATTTTTGTTGTTAATCTAACTGTATTTGCTTTTATTAATTAAAAACGTCGGCGATTTGTTTTTACTTGTGATTATAAAAGATCACTCCGTAATATTTGGAACAGAAGGATTCCAACAGAATTCAACTTCATTTTAAAAAATAATTATTTCATGGTTATGTTTCTATGTAACCAAAATAATATGTATTTTAATCATGTCGAATAATAAGCAATACACAAACAATGGTTTTGATGACAAAATGTTTCCACTTTTATTTTTTGTTCATATTACACTTCGTTTATTGGCAGTACAAAAGATTGCCGAAACAAGTTCATACGAATATATCCTATAACATTCTTTCATCAACTACATAGATCATTTTATTTTTCTGTACTGGTAAGTCTTCATTATATTCATTTCAGACTAGGCAAGTTAGACATTCACACTTGTAAAATTAAATTTCATTTCAAGACATAAAACTACTGAGTTATTGAATTATTTCATACCTTTCTAACAGATGAAGAATTTCAAATCCGACTTCAATCATGATTAAAACAATAATCATCCACTCAAGACGCGTATGATGCTGGTCTGTCAGGTGAGAAGAAATCAAATCCAACAGTTCACAGCATTGCGTCAGTTTTTCATTCATTACTTTTGTTCGTCGATGAACACTCAAATAATCACAAGTTTTTTGGTATAATGTTTCCAATCTCTCTCGTTCCCAATAAAAATCAGGGGTATCCAGCAGGTCAGAATTAAGATTCAATTGATGTCTAAGAGCAAAAAGCTCACCCGTTTTTTGAAGCACCTCAGCTCGGGATAGTTTGAGATCTTCAGCCCTCTTTAAAGCCTAAAATTATCACATTAGAAAGAAGAGTGATTGAAAAGATGTCATATACTTTCCAATTCGTTGAGAACTTTAAAACATCATTTCCCAACAAAAAAAAAATGGAACACGAATTCAAACCTCGGTGATGTGCTCAATGCCTTCGACGTATTTATCCAACGTCCCTTCCCATATCCCCAACTTCACAGAACAGACTAGAGCATTGGCAAACGCATATTTCTCAAGCAGTGAATTCGGCGAGTCGCTGCCTAAATGGACTTTTCCGCGCACTAATCGTGTGGACCTTCAATTACAAGACGCTTTATACTATATCCAGACTTTCAATCAATTGAGAATAAATTGAATTAAGTGCGTTGATATAGTTGGCTACCCTTGATCGCTGTGACTGTAAGTCATAAACTCACATTCTTCTTCAACTTCCTCCTCCGCGTAGCTTTCGCTTTGATATTCTTTTAAGAACCTGTAAATTAAGAAACCATGTTATATCGCTACTAATTTAAATTTGCAATATTGCAATCAATATTAGTCAATCAAAACCCAAACTTACTTCAAGACGTTCACTCGCTCCAGAAAAGGCACATTCCAAAATACCGCGGCTCCTTCGCGGAAGAAGAATATTTCTCGTGGTTCATTTCCAATCGGATATTTCGCCGACACATGAATGACATCGCTCAAATCTATGGAAAAATGAACATTTACGTTAAACTTAATCATTTTATGAAAATGTGAAACGATAAAAATATAAAAATTGTCGTCACTTTATCTAACCATCGGATAACTTAGTAGGGATATAAAGACCTTGCGATAGCAGTCCTTTATGCAGATTTTTCAAGTCAAATTCATCACATACAGCATAGGCAGTTATTGAAAAGGTTTCTTCATCCTCGTAACTATATCCGTATTCGTCAATAACTGTGCGTCCACTTGCACCTTTCCGTTTAACACGTTTCTTGGCCAGACTACTGGACGGTGTTACAGCGGAAATGTTTTTATTGCTAAAACTATTTTGTAATGTCATTCATCATTATCATCGCATCGCATCACAATCCATAATCCGTAACACCGAAATTAAACTCGAACGTACCTCCTTCCATTCATAAAGGCAGCATGACCAGAGAAGCTTATTAGCTTGGGAACATTTCGGAAGTTATAGGAAGAGATTATCCTTCCATGTGCCGGTTCCAATATGAACTTCTTTGTGATCATCTGACTGCTGAGATTCAATAACGACGACAATTTCGACCTCATTACGACGTTTTTCGTTTATAAGAGGAAATGGCTACATTAATTACTTGGAATAACTGAAAAAGAACTAATTAGTTAGTTATCGGTGAGTACATGACATTAATAATCAGAATTCAAACTTTATTATTAAGGATTGCGATACAGCAGTTGCATCATATCGTTCAGAAGAACAAAACCAAAAATATTTACACTCATTTCCCTTTTTTCTAGCGGCTTTTTATAAACATGTTTTGGGGCACAGTGATTCAGGAAAACTATATCATTTCAATCTTCTGCATTATTGTATGCAAAACGAAGCTAGGAAGTTCCAATACAATATCGCACGCACGTCTGAGTATTAACTGTAAATAAACATGATTTGAGAATGAAACGAAGTATTGCAATGCGAAAGTCCATGGCCATTTTACATTTACTATGCATGTACTATTTTAATGCGTTGTATGTATGCTGGTGCAGATTATTTTTAGAAGATCCAGTAGTTACCATTAAAAAGTGAAAATCTTTGATAGCTTCAATGTGAGACATTTCAAAACTCAGAAAATGGGATTTTCAGCCGACAGTTGGAGTAGTTTTTGTAAAAATGAACTCTAACCTGTCCAATCCGCTTCCTGCTACCCTAAACCATTTGATTGGTCGAATAATTCCGTTTTGGTTTAATGACGATGAGGGGCACTTGCCTCAGTCATCATAATTATGGTTATTCTGTCTGTTGAAGTCTGCTTCAACGGTGTAAAGCCCTCGTGAGTTTGATGTTGGTCTACAAAAGCAAGCACAAGGTGAAAGTCGCTGAATTGAATAGGAAAGAATGGGAAAAGGAGTTGTGATGGGTCGCTGGATATTGTGTGGAAATCTTTTTGCTTTGCTACTTAAAAAATGGTAATGACACTTGTGTGCGTAGATGGCATTAACTGTACAAAATGTGTTTCTTGAAAAGTGATCTCCATCTCCACTCCACCACCAGCACCGTTTCCTTCTTCTCGCGTTCGATATGATTATATGAGAAGATTTTCTTTTTTGGATGTATGTGTGAGAGTGAATTGCGGGAGCCTGTGCGGGAATGACAAGGGAGGCGGGGCATCTCAGCCAAAATGGTCGGGACGTTGAGCTAGTGACTTCTTTGTAGTTTGAAGAGTGTAGTGGCAGGTAGGGTGCTCTTCGTAGTGTCCAGTTTTCCATAATCTCTCTTCTCTCTCAATTCATTCATTCATTCAGTCAGTCAGTCTTCATCATACGTAATAATACGTTCTTTAACAGAATAATTGACCGTCTATCTTTGATAACTATTATATTTACTGGTTATTCCTAATCCTATTTATTACGTTTTTACTTATTATTATATTACTTCAATTTTTTCAGAGTTGACTTCACCAGCGAAAAAATATAATATTTGCACTAGCGAATTTTACTTTCAAAAAGAGTTCAGGCAGCATACCAAGAAAATTTTTATCGAAGAAATTTCGAACAAAAAGCCGCATCGAAATTATCTTCATCTTTTTGCACTCTCTCTGACAGACACGCAGAGATTGAGTTTGGAGGAAGACGAGAAGGGAAAATATAAGGAGTCGAGTTTGGTGCGTGCGTGTGTGTTGTTGTGACTGCTGTGCTGCTCTTCTTCTAAAATAGGGAAACAAAGCATGCACAAAAAAACTCATACATACATACAAAAATAAGCAAGTATTGCTTCGCATCATCATCATCCGCCGTTTTCATTCATCTATTCATTCATTTCTCCTCTGTTTTGTCTCGTGGTCTCTTCATTTTTTCACACACTAAGAAAAAAGCTGTTGTAGATGTAGCCAGCCAGCAAATGTTGCAGTAGTGTTCTTTTTGGAAATAAAAATTGTGTTTGTGAGTGTGACATGTGTGTGAACATGAGTGAAGAGTTAGATTTTGTTGTCAAAATGGAAAATTCATCTGATGCTCTTCAAGCAGAAGTTCCGAATGATCCTGGGTAAGATTTTCTCATGCTTTCAAACTCCAGAAATGCTAGAAACTCTTCATTCTTTGCAATCATGCTGAATTTTGATTTTCATGCCGACGATTTTTCATGTGGCATTTTTATACATTTAATTGCATGTTAACGAAATCCTTGCAAATGTATGCATTTCTACATAAATAAGTACAAAGTTGCTCATAAAAGTCAAGGAAACTGTCGATCATGTGTGACAGAGATAGAGAAATCATAATGAAATTGTAAAACATTTTGGAATCGTGCTTGCAGGAAAATGTTTATTGGAGGACTGAGCTGGCAAACAAGTCCAGGTAAATTCATTTCTTTGTCTTCTTGTTTTCCTTGTTTGTAATTTCGTATTTACGCATCCCAGAAACAAATGCCATTTTGTTTGATCCATTTGATGCGTGAAGTGGAAAAAACTTGAGGCTAAGCTAAAGAAAAACTCGTTGTTTTATTTTCAATAGAGAGCCTACGGGAATATTTTAGTAAATTTGGAGAAATTACAGAAGTCATGGTTATGAAGGACCCTACAACAAGAAGATCCAGGTAAAATAATAATAATTTCTATTCTATTCTTCTCGGATGAATGTAGCGGTTCAAAGTAGACAAGAAATGAATTCTCCACATATACCATAAGTATATGCACATCAAAATTTTATGCAAAATCAATTCCATTCCTTCTCACTTTTTTCTTCTTTTTAACGCATGTAAACGAAGAGGAGAGAGGGAATGAGGGAAAGACTTCAAAATGCATTGGCTCGAGTTGCTTTATTTGACTAAAAATGAGTTTTCTCGATGTTTTTTAGAGGATTTGGCTTTGTCACATTTTCTGATCCCCAATCCGTGGACAAAGTTCTAGCGCAGGGAACTCATGAACTGGATGGTAAAAAGGTAATTACCTGACACAACTTTTTATGTTCTCCCCTACATCGCATTAAACCTCATATGCACTTATACCTCTTTTACTTTGTTGTAAATACCGGTGTAACGAGTCTCTCGCGGTAAATAAAATGCGCAATGTTCTAATATGCTACGCCGCGCTACACTTAATGCTGCTGCACCACTTGAAGTCACTGTAGTTTACTTTAGTGATAGTTCTTTATTCTGCCACTACTACCACATACATACAATTTATTTATATTCTTTGCTCGACCAAAAAGTGCTGCTTCATTTACATTGTTTGTTTTGGACATTGACTCAATTGACTTTGTTTTTACATCTTCCACATCGATATCTTTAAATGATTTCTTAATATTATAAAACGATGTCTGCGGATATTATTATTTGATATCCCAGTTTTTTTTTCTCTCTCTAATTCATTTTATATCATGAAACGAAAATACAAAATCCATTAGATGTCAAATTAGGTGACCTTTGATTTGTTTAATAGTAGTAATGCTTTCTAATATTGGTTGGAGGTATGCACCTATAATTGATGAAGTCGTATACTTTATCGCGGTTTTTTTTTTAAATCATGCAATCATTTTCCTACGCCTCCTTTAAAAAACCTGCAATCGCACATGTTGAGAGCTTCAATATATTAAGATTGTTTTTATTTTGTTTCAGATTGACCCAAAAGTTGCATTCCCTAGGAGAGCTCATCCTAAGGTAAGCCTAGTATCCTTACTAAAATTAATAAATCCATTAAGAAAGAAAAGTCTTCGAAAAACTATTTTTTGTGAATGTTGTGCAATAAGTGTATAATTTTTTATTAAAATCAACGCTGTTGGTAGTGTTTAACGTATAAACCTGGTTCTTAAACATTTCTTGTATACTTCATGATGTTTATGAAGGGAAAAAGAATTTATTAAAAATGAGTACTCGTTGTTAAAATAAAAAGAGTCCAATGAAAGGACAATCCAAGCTCTGAAAATTTATAAATAGCATTTTTTTGGAGATAGAAAACCTCTCAATTTATTTTTTCCCGTAGAGTAGGACAGAAAAACAAGAATAAAATTGTACATTCCGTTCCAACGACTAGCTGATGCCCTGAGGTAACAATAAGAAATATGAAGGCAGGGAAATGTTGCTTTCCTTCACAATTCTTATTCATGCGTTCATTCTTTTCCCCTTTCCTTTTCATTGCAGTGATACAAAAGAACGACCAAATATTGGAAAAAATGAACTATAAATATTACGGAAGGAAATAGGAAAGTAAAGCACGAAGAAAAAACAAAGCCTTTTAGGTGCCAAGGTACATGACGAATTATCGGATGTACATGGAGCGCAAACTAAAAAGGCATGTCTTGTTATGAACACGGAGAAGTTCATGTTAGACAATTCTTTATCCTCTAGCGATGCGTTTTCGAAAAAAATTTGAGAAAACGAAATAAGGAAAAGACTTCTAGAAAAACTTCTAACTGCGCTAGGGTTGTTATGCTGGTGTATTGTACTTACTTATTGTAATGGAAAGAACTGGAATGCCTACCATATTTTCATAATTGTCTGCCGCTTAAACTTGGCAGCACTTTTGAGGCCATGAAAACACCTAAGTAACCACCAATTTTTAGCTGACATTTTTGCTGCTCCTATTTTTCACATGTATTCAATTTCTACTCAATTTCTTGTGATTGGTATGATATTGTTATATTCATATAAAGTTTAAAAAAAGGAAGGGAAGACTGGCATGTTCAACGTTTTGAACTTCTCCTCTATCTCTAATTCAATTCCTATTATATTCTGTAACTTCATTTTTGACTATAAAGTATTTTTTTAGGAATTACAATTATGATTATGATTGTTCTGCGGGCATATTCACAGTATACGTAAGTAAAATATGAGTAATGATTGCAACAGCTAAAAATTGTGTATGAAATATTATGCAATCACAGGCAACAATTACGAGTGCCGGTATATCTTAAAAAATGCAGAGATAGGCATGTTTGACTAGCAAACTAGCATATTGCATTTTATCTACGTTATATATATTTTCTCACAAAAAAATATTCCCAAAATTGCCAGGAAAGGGCTAGTAGTAAAATATCGACCAAGAGCAAAACTTACAAAAAAAAAAAACACGAAAAATGGACTTTGCCGACAGAGAAATAGAAGCACTGGCCTATCACGAGTCGAACAAGTTTATTTCACGGGGGTAGCATTACACACTGCTGACACTACTACTTCTAGCTGTATATTACAAAGAGAGAAACATGAAAGTGCTAATGAAATCAATAACTTTCGTACTCGCTTTCATTAAGCGAATTACCTGCGTATAACTTTAAAATCATCTCGTAGACCAAAAATTATTCTCATGTTTAATTCAATCAATTTTATATATACAATCAACATGGCTCATTATTATTAAAGTCTATATGTCTTCATTATGATTATGCAGAGACATCTAAATAATTGTTTCTGTCAGTTCAACCTTTTTTTAACCTATTGTAGACTATAACCTATTGAAACCAACGTATTTCGTTTCGTATGTAGGAAGAATTAAAGTGAATGCTTTAACAAATGTATGTGTCTTTTAACATAAATGTCAAAAGAAATCCTTCGCTAATCTTAACATGATGCATTCAGAACAAAAAAAAATGATATTTTTAGAGTAGCTAGTAAGCATACGTGAATTAGGGCTAATAAACCACATGTAAGTATTCTAATAGCATTCATGTTTTGATGATATCAATAATAATTTAATAATATAGTTAAATGAACTATATATTCTCAATTCTGCCAAGTTTCAGCGAATAGCGATCTCTATTAGCTTATAGACATTATTTTGTACAAAAAGCAAAAAAAAAGCATTTTTTTACAATGGACCCCTTTCATAGCGAACTCTTCCATTTGCATACATATCCACGCTTCTTTCATCAGATGCAGTCGTCAGTGAAGAAAAATGCTTCTCCGAAAAAAAAAAATCAGAGTCGGTGCTATTCATAAATGTCAATGGACTGGCACATGTGACATGATATAACTCATAATTTAATAGATGATATCTGAAAATATCTAAAAAAAAGTCAAAGCCACAGCTGCTGCAGCAGAGAGAGATAGACATAGAACTTGCTTGTAACATAACTAAATACTATTGAATGTATAAAAAGAATACTTAGTAAATGCTTGCCGTGTCGTTTCATGGACTAAGTCCAAGTCAACTTTAATATTTTCCAAGATCCAAGATGAATACGCTTAATGTACGTACATTGGAAACTGTCAAGAAGATGATTATGATGAAAGTGGATGGTAAATTGCAGTCGAGAGAAAATACCTAGGCCAGGCAGATATATTTTAGGGCCAAACATTAGTGTAAATTCAAATGCATCTGTGTGCGTTAAGATATCAGTCACCCAGTTGTGGTAATGGTTTATGGCGAAAGAACACCAAAACACTTTTCGATTTCTGTGTGAGTGAGCAAACGAAAGATCATTACTTAAAAATATTCGTGTGGATCCCACAAAACGACGCAGTTGTGATGTTGTGAAACGCAGTGTGCAATGCTAGGAAGGACGGTAGAAAGAAGAAGAAAAAAGGAGAGAATTGAGAATGCTGTTTCGATGTATCGTCTTGATTTTTCCCCTTTTGAAAGCCTGAGAGACGTAGATCAATCGTTCAGTTCAGCCAGACAGATAGATAGATGATATGATAGAGCACGACTCATACTTCTTCAACCCGATTGAAATCTTTCTATTCATTTTTTGTTCATCCGTGACGCAATATGAAACTGAGGGTAGATAACATTCGGCATTCTTGGCGTTTTCATTTTTTTTCATGCTGAAACATGTATCACAAGTGAGAACTAAACGGAGGAAGTAAATTTGATTTACGCATCATAATATTACACAAAAATCTCTTACAAAAATGATTTACTTTGGAAGGATGATTTCTTCAAGTTATGGGGATGTTTTTTGGAACCATAAATAAGGATTCTGTAATTTGTGGAGGAATAGAGCATTACTCTTTACAGTTTTGATGTCTGCCAATTGCATAAAAACAATATTTTTCTCTGTGATCGCTTAAGACGGCGGCACATCATCTTTTGAAAAAAAACGTTACATGTACACAGTCTGACTTGCTTTTCAGACGTAACGTAATCAACTAGAAAAGTTATTCACATCAGGCTCTAAGGAACTCATAATTATCATAATCTTACGTGAACTTTTTTTCTAAAGAAGCAGAATTCAAAGAAATCTTAAGCATTTTAATAACCTGAAGACAAGCAAAGTTTATTTGGAGGGACACCATGTATTTATGCATTTATTTAAAGCACCACGAAATTCATTAACCAGCTTTTTTCCACTTCCATATCAAAGTTTGTTTAAACTCATTCTTTGCTTTTGTACTTGGTTGAACGCCATAATTACCCCAGGAACGAAGCAATTCCCATGCTACATTTTGAAGTACGACGATATTATATGCTTGGGATATTCCATACAATGACAATAGGAAGCTCATTATCTGCGTACCTTTCGAAAATCCGCCCCAGTTATATGAACAAAATGAACATTAGCGTTTCACTTGCTTCTCACATGCAAGTGTCATTTTTCATTCTTTACCTCCCTATACCACGTACGTAGTACGTTATGTTTTTACTAATGTCATTCCGGTTCCATTTTGAGTGTGCATTGCATTGTGCACTCCCTTCTTCTGAATATTTATGAAACATTTATGCATTGTTATGATTATGAAACTTTTATGAGAATGATACCATATAGTTTATGCTGTGGAATGAATCATACATCAGTTAATTCTTTGACTCTTTGTTGTTTTATTTTGTTACAAAAGTCATGAGGGAGGAAACTATTTTTTTTCGGAGTACAAAATATTTTTTAAAACTTATTCCTTTGTTACGTATGTGTTAGTGAAGAATGGGTCAGCTTCCGGTGATTCAAAAATGCACGAAAGTATTATACTTGTGAATTCCCTCATGTTTTTTCTAGTAACTTTTTTTATAGATTTTCTTAATTTAAAGAAACCGTCAGTTTTCAGTGCTGAACCTATAGCTATATACGCATATATTTACTTAGGAGGATGGGTAAATTTTAATTATGCGCATCCACATGCTTTCAAAAAAGCATTTAATGCTATAGTACACAGGAAAAAAGCCGGCATTTTTCAATGGGTTTGAATACGCAGCGCTAGAGTAATACGGCTAAAAAACGAATTTAGTAGTTTTGCAACCAAACAAAGAGCATAAAGATGAACTCTGTTCTACTGGGTGTACATACCTACTTACTAAGGCAATTTATTTACAAAGAAATGCTGGAACAGTTTTCTGAAGAGAGCTGAACGGAGCACAAACGTGTTCTGTTTTACGCGTACTGCATAAACCACCGCTTTGGTGGTTGGTGGTAGTGGCGGGTAATCAATACTTTTTATGTTTGGCCACAAGAAGAACAACACTTTCATTTTTTATAGCTCCATACTAACTCAAAGCTTCGTTTTACAGTCCCTTAGACGCTCTTCTTCTTCATTTTTACTTAAATATAATTTATCCATCCATTCCGGTGAGTGTCCCTTCGCCTCACTAAACTTAAGAAAGACAAAGTATAATAGTTGAAGCCTTGCATTTATCTACATTTTCTAGAGAAGCATTACTTTAACATTTGACTTTTAACAGATGCGATCGTTGTAACTTGTTTTGAAGACGAGAACAAGGATGCCTATTGTAGGATTTTAAATAGTAAATAGATTCGACAGTCCCGTCAACATCGCCATTTTCTGAGGCAACAAGCTGCAAGACAGACAGACCTTTGAATTTTTTAACAAGTATCCATTATCAACCTCTAAGAAAATCATACTTTGGAAGGCACTAACATTACCGTATTTCTTCGAATTATAGTAGATGCTATAATTAATTTTTTAAAGCCGTGAGGGACTGATATACACATATAGTTATGGGGCTGCTACAATTTGGGGGCTACTAAATTTTCAATATTCAGAAAAATTCCTGAATTTCATTGACTGATTGTTAGTGTTATATTTTTTATTAATTTGCTCATTCGTCGTATGTATTTTACCATGTTTGCTGCTTTTTATTGTGAACTTGGCTTTTATCTCGTTTTAGTCAGGAATTTTTATTTGGGTTTGTAATACATCAAGACTTAAAATTTAGTACCTGCTATAATTTGAGTTGAGAGCTGTTGAATTTTCACAAATCCACGCTTAGGGGACTGCTTTAATTAAGGAACTGCCTTCTTTTGAAGAAATACGGGCTTTCTGTTAGCCAAACGGTCATAAAGTGTTTCTTTTTTTCATTGTAGTGTTTCTCTGAGGAAGATCTAATTTAGTAGCCCCCAAATTGTAGCAGCCCCATAACTATATGTGTATATCAGTCCCTCACGGCTTTAAAAAATTAATTATAGCATCTACTATAATTCGAAGAAATACGGGCTTTCTGTTAGCCAAACGGTCATAAAGTGTTTCTTTTTTTCATTGTAGTGTTTCTCTGAGGAAGATCATCCTTTGTAGTTGTTTATTTGCTGTTTTTGTGGTGCACACAGCACCAGTTAAAACACGAAAGAAATAAGAAATGACAATTGAGTATGTTCTAAGCAATAATATCATGACGTCCTCGTGCTTGATGAGTTGTTTGAAAAACCTATTAACAGCAAGTACGAAGCTTTTATTTATGAATATTTAAAATATGGTGCTCCACTGCTGCATCCATCCATAGCCGTGCCATTTCCCTTCCCCTACCAGCAGCAGCAGCGGAGTCAATACATTCCACTAACTCGCTCACAAACGGAGACAGAACTACAGAGAGACAGGCTGAAACGAAAATACATAATTTCATTATCACCGTCACCGCACTGTGTAATGTCATCAATATTTTTAAGGCGCATAAGTGAATTTCACCATTTCAAGCAATTATTATTTCCCCTTGTGAGGCGTGGGATATCTTCCATTTCCTCCCTATTCTCCTTACACATTGCTTACTTTGGAAATTACTGTGGAGGTAATGGAGGTGTTCCCTTCGTAATAACATGCAGATAAAAATAAAAATGATAATCGTAGATGAAATTTTCTCTCATTGTGAACGAACATGTGCCACTAATATTATCTCAGTTCACAGTTCTTACGACACAAACTTCATTTATGCTAACGACAAGTGTGTCATGCATACAATTTTCTAAACACAGCGACATATTTGACATCACTTGTGCTTTATCCTAACGAAACACCCAAGTACTTATTACTTGTACGTACTTGCGACAATCATGACTTAGTTTACTTTTTATAATTTTTTTTTGTCTTACAGATGGTGACTCGAACAAAGAAAATTTTCGTCGGCGGGCTTTCCGCTCCCACAACTATCGAGGACGTCAGGACGTACTTTGAACAGTTTGGTCCGGTAAGCGCTTTCAACTTTTTTTAGAGCAAACTGAATGTTACTAATGCTAACTTCTAAGACATACTATGTTCACATATTAAAAACTGTTCCTTTCTACTTTTTCCAGATCGAAGATGCCATGTTGATGTTTGACAAGCAAACAAACCGCCATAGAGGTAAGTAGTTCTCCCAGACGTTTTAGCGTTTTTTTTCGTATGGAGCTTTTTGGCTTTGTCTCGTTTGATTCCTTCGAAAGGAAAGACTTATGACTTAATTTACCTTAAAGCATGGAATTGCTGCATCTTTGTCGTCTTACATGAGTTGGTTGGTTCAGGCCCGTTTCTATACGCTATATAACTATTATTTATAACAGTACGGTTATGTACAGCGGAAATAATGCAACCTCGACTCTCTTCGTTGTAAGCTTGTATGAGAAACTTCTATTGTTGACATCATATTTTTATTCAGAAATTGCTGCTCAAGGAAATAGCGCTTTCCCTAGCGTTGGACCTGAAATTACGTCATAAATTTTGAGATAAGATTATTGTCGCCATTAGTCTGTTTTAACTCACGATTATAAGTCAGGAGGAAAAAAGTGGTAGTGGTGGAGCAATGAAGATGAAAAGAGGAAGGGAGTATGAGAAAGGGAAAGGATCATCAACGGAAGAAAGGAAATGTTTTAGAAAACATTGCTTTTCCTTTATGTTTCTCCCGCTTTTTTAGGAACTCTTTTCCTGAACTGCCACTAAAGAGGCTATATAATCACTGATTATATTTTATTATTGCAACTTTTTTAATAAAAGAAAAACGTATTGAAAGTGAGTGATATACACACACTTTTCAAGAGAAAGTTTGCCTCTTTCTTGCATCATTTCAGTATGATGTAAATTTCAAAGAATGAGCCAGAATAGAGGGGGAAGTACTAGGGCTTATTTTGCTTTAAAGGAAGTACATATACTTGTACAACTGTATATGTTTGATGTATTAATTAAGCCATCTGATGGGTGATCCATGAGAGAAAGATCATTTTGTACTATGGCGCGACACTGTCTGATAATTGTATGGCATATTGTTGAATGTGGACACTTCGCGGTAACGTCCAAACCACATTAAGTGCGTCTATTAAATTCAAATGTGACAGAAATGGCAAAAATTATTTACAGATGCTGAGTCAAGTTATTTATAATCATTTCTGGTCGCTTCATATGAATTGCAGCAACAACTTTAAAAAGGGTAGATATCCAGTTTGCCATTTATTCCAAATATTCATAAGCGAAAGACATCATAATCTCTGTTGATGTAAGATTTGGCATTTTCCTTGATTCCTCGGACAAACCAAGAAGACATTTCAGGATAAGTGTGATGTCAGTTTTGTTGGCTGAAAGTATAAGGTTAATATTACATGACATGCGAAGAAAATACCTACGAAACAGTGGCCTCAGTTAAAGTAGAATAAAACAAGCTTTCAACAAAGAAGAAACGTATGACTTTCTTGTTATAAAGGAACCGCCGTCAGGTTTTTCTTTCTTTTTTTTTTCTTTTTTTTTTTTTTTTGGAAAACGTGAAAAAGATGTAAGTTGCAAACTTCCTCCCCTCCCCTTCCACACACACACACACACGAATTTATAACTTGTCCGCGGGTTCACCGAAGCATGAAAGCATTTTAGAAACAGCTAGCCTTCCCCCGTCGCCCTTCTTAGTCTTCGTGTGTTTTTTAGTCTCCTTTACCTCTTTCTTTTTTAAACCCAATGGTTGTCCCGTTACTGTTTAATGTTTGTTGCATCTATTATGTAACTTTAGCTGTCGCATCCTTAATTCAAACTAGCAGCTAGGTACTATTTTGTTCTTAAACCTTCTTAAATATAGTCGTATATCAAGGAGAAGTGAATACAAAGCGGAGAAGGAATATTATATCGTATTCATTGCATAATACATACTACGTAAATCAGTCGGTATTTTCCATTCTTCTTTTTTTCGGAAAAAGAAAATGGTTTTATAAAGGAATGATGTCATTGCTGGAAATTAATGAAAAAAGCACGAAAAATGTAAATACATGGTAGAAGTGTGGAAAGTGTAACGAGAAAGTCATGGCGAGCAAGAAAAAAACCGATATACAAGGAAAAAATCATGTAACACCAGAATTTATTTAGGGAAACTACGCTGGCTTAAATGTTACAGTTATAAAATTATATAAAAATAATAAATAAAAATGCACGTTAGTCGTCATTAAAAATATATAATATAACGTATAATAGCACTATCGAAATAAGAAAATCAAACTTCGATAGTAAGAAACCAACATCGTTATTACTCCAATATGGAAAATCAGATGAAAAGAAATTACTAAACTACAGTCGAAGCTTTATTACTTCATTGTTTAAAGAAGGATATTTGTTGAGTTGAAAATATGTGCACGTTTTCTTAACAACGTCGAAGGCATCACTTTACCTAAAGCAAACTTTAAAAGGGTAAAAAAATTTACTTGACTAGTTGAACAAATTGATAACTTATAATCATATTCAGCCAATGTAGATTTTCTTGCCTGCTTTTTTATTAAAAAAAGTAATTCCGGCTGCAATGAGGTGTTATCGCTACGTCGAATGTGTTACTTACATGCTAGAGTTTCAATAAAATTTGAGAGTGATCAGCGTACAGCACGAAACTTTCGCTCATCTGAGGATTTTGCTTTCTGAAGACAAAAAAAACTTTGTGTATTTTATGGTAGTTTCTTCCAGCTTACCTTTCCTTTCTTGGTTGAATAAATCGGTGCAGATTTTCAAGATGAGCGTGGTGTAAAGTATAGAAACATTTCGGGATGCAAATCCTGTGGGACGAGTAAGATATTTTAGAAGTCGAAACAATGATCTGATCACATGACATGCCAATGCAGCGTGGTGTAACAAAACGTACTTACTATTAATACAAAAAATAAATAAAAATAAAGCGGTTGTAACGTTGTAAGTCGTGCGACAGCGAATATATAAAGTTGGCTTTATTTCCATATGCTCAGAAAAGTGGAGAAAATTCTTTTAGGGATGGTCATCAATAGTGAAGACTTGAATGGTATTAGAGCACCTTGAAAAGAAGCAACTTTTTCTCTCTATATCATTGGTCCCAAAGAAGAAAGAAGGATGATGGGGATGAAAGTTAAGAAGTTCGGAGTCTAGGATGAATTTTATGTTGCTAACCAACTATATATGGCTTAAACTGTTTTTATACATGTTCTCACAACGATCTTCTTCTCACTTTTTCCTCGATTTTATTCCCGCTTATGTAACGTTATGGACAAAGTTTATATTTTTTTCATGGTATGTAATGGATAGATGCATCCTCTTTTTGAGGAATAGAGAATCAATGTAAGAGTAGGAGTAAAAGTTGAAAAGAAAAAGACGTTATCCTGTCAAATTCCAATAGTTAAAGTTCGTAAATTGTAAACGTACCGATACTGTGGATTCACATTTTTACACTTCTCCTGTTTTCTTCTGGCCTTCCGTCCAGAACTTCTAGACTATGTATTTCTAGTGTGCTTTTTCCGTATAAAGTCAACAAGAGATATCGGAGATAAACGAGAAAAAAATACATAATAAAAACCAAAAGTGGCAGGGCGATCACATTTTTTTCTCTTTAGAAAGTCAACGATTCAACTGAAGGAAAACACAGTTAGCGCAATAGGAAACAACAAAAATAGATACCACCACGCTACGACATTTTAACTTTTCTACTAATAGTAGTGCGTCATTGTTGTCGACCTAAAGAAAGCAGCAGAACTTTGCAAGCTCTTGTATTGGATTTGGTCAAGGCGGAGAGAAAGAGAGAAATGGGTATCCCTTAAATAGCTGATCTTTAGGGAATACCATTTCCTTTTCACCACGTAATTCTGAATGGCCATCGAAACATGTATAAGTTCTTTATTCCGCTTTTTAAGTCGAAGCGAAAGAAAAACTTTGCTTTTTACTTGATTCTTTTCTCCTTCAAGCCTTCTTTCATTCACAAAAAAATAAAATGCATAGATCTTTCTTGAAGCCTCTACTTTTTTCTCTGGATCTGTTTGCCAGATAATACATAATGGTAGCAGAAAGAAAGTGGAGCTGCCTTATTTCTCCGAAGCATCTTTTCTCCTACATCTCGAGCATTCATATCATATTACAGGATTTATTGGAACAGGTGCTATACAAAAGACAGTTATTTTTAATAGTTAGATCAAGTGTGGATTACGTCTTTTGCCTTCAACTTTTGTTCTCTTCATTCTCGCACTTTTTCCCTTGCGGTGGCGTTTTCCTAGAGACGTATAGTGTGTACGTCATAGCTACTTTATCCGACAGGAAGTTTTTTTTAGCAGTTTCACTTTTATTCCAATACCACTTCTTCGAATTTATTCACGATATGATGTTTAATGTAATTCGAGATTATCTACTTGTTCAAACAATGCATGTATAAACCAGTAGTCTTGTTAGAGGTAACTTGCACATTGAAACGAAAGTTGTGTGTGAAGAGGGGAGAAAACTAAAGGAGTGGATGAGAAAAACTACATGGACTTTGCTCCACCATAATGCAATATTAGGAACGACTTTTGTCTTCAATGGCTCTCTGGCTTGATGTTGGACTCTCTCATGTCGTAGTTTTATCGATGTCTGTGGAACCTTTTGAGAGAGAGAGAGAGGATTTATTAGCTACTGCATTGTTTTCTCAGGAAAAGTTTTTTCCCGTGATTTTCTTCTATCTAACTCTGTCATCACCCTCTATTCCTTGGGTAAATAGACTTTTATGGTCTCTCTTTTATGCTCGTGATGTAGATTACTGGTGGTAGTGGTCAGTAAAAATTGGAGAAGTAAAACGCTTATATCGACTCACAGTGCTCATATGTGAATATAAATTCCCGGAGAAAATCTTGATGGGGAAAAATTGTCGCTGATAGTTAATTGTATGTTATTGAATGAGGGTTACATGTAAGTAATGCAGATTAATAAGTATTATCATTCGCAATATCCATTGTTTTTTGTGTTACTTGCCTGCTTACTCTGATCGAGATATATCAGTAATGTTAATGGTGGCGTAGCATTGTCGTCGTGTAGTTTATTTTTTGCGATTGTAATTGGAAAAGTTCCCTGAAGGTATGTGCTTTGTCGTGAAGTGACAGTGAAAAAGGACTATTCTCCAATATTACCTTTTTCTTTGACTAATAGCATTTTTAGTATTTTTTCTCTGACAGATTACTTCTTCATACACAATATATAATAAAAGCCTGTTCATCCCTGAAACACGTTCCCCTTTAGAGCCTCCTCCCTGAAATCAAAATCCTCTCCAGTATTTCCAATATACATACTTGGGTCTGAGGAGAGTCTTACCTTATACTTCATGAAAAATACTATTTCTTATTTTTATTTTACTGTTCACATTACATTCTGTAGACCCTTCTTGAAATGGTAAAGAAATTTTAAGCTATCGTTAAAAAAGTTGTCTGGAATTTATGCGGAACTGACAGAGTCGGTGACGGTACTCCAGTTGCATTACCATTTTATTGGATAGGGAATGACAAATAAATCTCCCAAAAGCAGCTTTTGGCATGCATCACAATGATAACAAAGGAATGAATGCATTCGCGTACCTAAAACGGAATCTACCTATACACAACCTTTTACTATAGTTACTACTCCACGTACTCTACGTACTTCGATTTCTCCTTTTGACTATGTTGGTCTAGTCTGATGAGGAGCCTCTATTGAGTTACTTTCTCTTTTTTAACAATGGTGCTCCAGAATTTCCTGCCTTCTTATATATGTATGATATTAATGATATTACTTTACATGCAGCGTGACTTCTGTGCGAGGAAGAAAGCTTCTTTTTGATACAGCACTCCGGTCTCTCTCTCCCCATCCGCTTCAGCTGCAGTGTCTGCAATCATTATTTCGATATTGACACAACTACTTTTCTCAATCTTTCTCCTCCGTATATAGCTTGTAAAAACTGGTAGGCAAAGGTAAGGAAGACGAAAGGGAAATGGCTCAAGTAAAAGCTGTAAATTTGCACTTTCTTGAAAAATTGTGATAAATTAAACATCCAAATCATGCACAGCTTTTTATAGAATTTGTTACATCTATAATATGAAGTGCAGTACAGGTAAAGGATAATATAAGCTTTCTGTTGGAATTTTTCTTAATATACCTAACCCTTGTGCTTATATTTTTATTGAACTTTCATGTATTACTCTTCACGCTTCGACTCGCAAAAGAATTTTTACGAATGGAGATTGGAGACCGAATTCATTCAGAGATTCCAGTCTAAATATTCGAAAAGTAAAGCTGTTAAAACTGCGATAGTGACGTAGCTGAAAAAGGGTTAGCGACGAGAGAATTGTAACCAGAATACTGTTTTAATGTGTGTTAAGTTCCATATTGTCAAATAATACAGCTCTTTGCATTTGAACCCATGATTTCTTCATGCGAATGTCATAGCATATACATGCATGAAAAGAGTCTAAAGAGACCTGTCCAATGAGGTAACACAACCTATGTTATGTGAGAAAATATTTAACCGCTTGTTGCCGTTGACGGTAAAAAAAATCGAAATTTTAAATATACAGCCATACTCAGCATTTCAAGGGCTTTGGAAATGAGCTGTCACAAGGTATACCTATGTTCCTTTTGAAAAAAATTCAACCATTGACCTTGCCGTTAATAGTTGACCTAAATTGCTGAAAAGAATCAGGGTTTGTCCTCAGTATGCCAGGAAGCTTTGTATCAAATCTGAGGTCAATCGGTGAGCTCTCTCAAATTTTATCGGTCGGACAGACAGACGGACTCATCGATCTCAATACTTCGCTGATAGCTCATCTACATAATATCATTAGGCCTTACTCTATTTGATAATTCATCCTCAAAGGCACGGCAAGACTGAGAGAGGTTTTGGTGCTTGGCCATGATGTGTTTGCATAACAATGAAATTAGATTTATAATTCGGAGGAGCCCCGCGCGGTACTATCAAAATGTTTGCTAATAATAGGTACTAATAGGCAGTCCTCTAACTCGATCAATCATTTGTCGAAAATTTCGGCAAAACCGCAAATTAGGCTATAAAGTCTACACATACATAAGATGAGATCTCTTCTTTAGCACCCTTCCACTTCTTTACTCAAGAAATTGAAAAGTTTTTTTTCTTGAAATCTAGATGCTTCAGAGTTCGTGCGCTAATCTAAAAAGGTTTGAACACTGAAATGTCATAGGTGCATGTACGCTTATTTTTTGTAATATGTTACATGTGGTGACACACACAGCTGACATTTACAGTATTCAGCCAGTCTGTCGTCGTTTCAGTGCATCATCGTCAGAAAAAAACTTTGTCTTTAGGTCGGGTGCTGTGTTCTCCGAACATATTACCAACATTATACGTTGTCTGTGTTTTTGCCTGCATGGAAATGACAACAGGAATGAAAAAAAAACCTTTTGAAATCATGTTCTCCCCGTTAGAAATATTGCGGAGAGAAAGAATGAAGCTCTTTTTCAATTTCGTTTCGTGAAACATTTCTTCTCCGCCAAATCCAGTCCTGTAAATTCGCTTACGATGAATACGAATTCGCTTATCCCATTCCGTTTGAAAGAAAAAAAAATCTTCGTGGATCCCATTACAATCCTTGCCTCCTCAACTCACTATGTCTGACGCGTTCGCTCGTTGCGCGAAACATTGTCATTGAAAATAAAACTAAAACGCAAGTTCTCCATTTTGAAAGAGTGGGGTTTCACGTTTGTGTGTGTGCTATTCAAATATTCCTTTACATACATATAAATTAAAGGGGAAATACTTTACTCCCGAAAAAAGAATTCATTTTAACGTATTGTAATTTCCTTTACGCCGCGCTAAACGGTAATAAACATCACCACTACCACCGCGTATCTTTTTTGTCGTCATTCGTTGTTTTTGCTGGTAAGGAAAGTTTTTTCTTCTTTTCTCGTTCACCCGACAAAAAATAATAATATTCTCTTTCGAATAGTGGCAATACTGCTTATACAAGTGGTAAATATTTCAACGTCTCTGCATCATCTCCAACTTTTTTATAATGTTTAATGGCTGCAGAGTTATTGTGAACTACTAAAATTTAATAGGAGCCGCTTGTTTGGCGTTGACAAGACACTCCATGATGTTGACTTTTATTCACATCCTTGGCAGATAATTAAATTTATATGTGCTCTTTTTTCACTTCCCCAGTTCTCCTCTCCGCTCTTCTCTCACTTCATCATCATGTTACGTGTAAGTTGAAAAAAAAAACTAGTACATAGTTTGGCAAACGACTTGTAATGTGTAATTAAATGGATGCACACGTTGTAAAAGATGTTGGCATCTAACGATCTCGATTAGTTGGAAATGGCTTTGAGGAGTATGCTTTTTATTTATCTCTTGTAAGTGTGTGGTGTGTGCTTCATGTTTCTATATTGAATGTTGAAGAAACACCTATACGGTAGACCGGAACCGAACCGGAGTGTGGGTAAAGTCTTAGTTAGATGAAAGTAGGAAATCCATTCCCCCTCTCTCGCTCGCTCCGTCTCTTCTCGTGCTGCTGAGGAGAACCAGAAAGAGGTTGATTTTTTTAAGGAGAACTACTTAAGCAAG
Organism: Seira musarum; assembly: GCA_027743895.1. Taxonomy (NCBI): domain Eukaryota; kingdom Metazoa; phylum Arthropoda; class Collembola; order Entomobryomorpha; family Entomobryidae; genus Seira; species Seira musarum. The sequence continues at coordinate 65,624 of JAHZMX010001021.1, read as the reverse complement.
TGCGCGGCGGTGTTTCAATTACGTCAATGGCGTACACCTGCTCGATTTTTCATTCTTTGCGAGCAGATTTCTCTCCTTTAGACACATTTATTTTAGACACTCAATTTTTGTTGAAATTCCCCCTTCACTCACTAAGAACAACAAAGCCAAGAAGAGGAGAAGTGCGGAGTTGGCTGTTTCTGACTTGTACAATGTTGAGCATTTCAAATATTATAATGTAATTACAACGATAAGAACATTAGTAGCCATAAAGTAATAATTCTTATTAATAAAATGTATAGTATCAGATTGGCAAAATACAGGAGGGATAAAATAAAACACGACTTAATATTTCCATCCTGACTTTTCATTACGGAAAAATGAAAGATGCTTTGATAATTTGATAGCGTTGCAAAGATAGAGTGCAGAGTATGTACACCTATTCCGATATATATATACCTATACCTACCTATACCTGTTCTGCTGACAGTAACTTGTGTATAGATAAACTAATTCCGAACGATTTTGTTACAATTATTAATTCGCTTTTCTTCTGTGCATTTTTGTCGAATTTAGAAGACTATTTTTTTCTGTGAAAAGGATTAGATTGATGGAATGTAGATGCTTCAGCTAATTTGCATAGTTTCTCGATGGGCAGTCAAAACACTGGTTATGGATGGTTGTTCCCAAATACTAATCTCTTCTTTTCTTGGGAAAAGCTTAAGCACACAAACTTTTTTCAAAATAGGAACCAGCAATTCAAAATTCCTTCGATCTGTTGTGAAAAGAGAGTAGGCAATTGAATCTGTTTCATCTTGGAAAGGAAAGGGTGCAGTTCATTGTCAGTCAGCTTCTAGGGAGAAGGAACAGCATTTTCTCTGTTCTTTCTCTCTCAAAATGGAATATGTAATAGGTTGCAACCAACATGAGACATATTTGCAAACACATGAGTACCTATATTCGTATTGTTAAAATTAGTGATAGATTAAAGGCATCTGAAAAGCGGAAGCATTCATTATATTGCTTGCGAATAGTGTTCAATGTTCAATGGAACGAAGTATATGGTGGCACGTAAAATTACGCTTGTCTACGTGAGAAAGGATTTATTGGGAGGTAAACAATGCTTATGGAATGGAGGTACTTTCGGAATTTCTTTGTTTTCAATAGGAAATTTTGCTGGAAAAGTCGTAAGAATGGTTTCTGGAATGCCTTTCTCTTCTGGTGCCCCAAGTCTTCTGGAACACAAAACTAAGTACTAACTATTACTACTGGCATGTATGGCTCAACTGGAAAAGCTATAAACAGCGATGGGTTTGAATCCCTCGTAGGTGTTCAGAGTGCACAAGCCGTAACGAATCCTCAGAAAACCACAAATCATTCAGAGCTTTCTACGTAATGCTGTTTTGCCACTGAGAGCTCCTTAAATCGAATAGAATTATTTTCGTTGATTCCGATTAGAAAGCATTTGTCTTATGAACTGCCAAGTTAGGAAACATTTTCACTTCCACTTTAAAATGTGGACTGTGTGATCGTTTACAACAGCAGCAGATGCAGGCATATTACACATTAATCATCTTGTAAAACTCTTCCTACTTCTATTTTTCAAATGGAACGGAACCGTTCGTTTTCGCTCATACATGTATTCTACATAAGTAATATACTTATGTTTTATATCAAGCACGATGCCAATCTACACAGATTTACTTTTCGGGGGAACGTGAGAAGCATGGTTAGCCCGAACTTTTTGGCATGTACATCCTCCTTCTCTCGTGCATTCATATTTGCGTGTCAAGCTTTCGGTTGAAGGTGCAGAGGCAGGCAGGCATGCTACTGCTCTGTATCTATTTATGTACGTTGATATTTTTCCTCTTTTTTCGAACATTATTCAATTTATTAGCCCAGCTGTGAATATCGAGCATTTTTATATAGAGCTTAGTTGTAATTCTGATTCGTCTTTTATCAAGGTTTCACTGAATCCAGCAGAATGGGAATTCGACAATTCCATTTCCCTTCTTTAAAAAGGAAAGAAGATTTCATTTATAGTTGGAATGCGAATGGAAGGAGTTTTTTATCAGATAGCAGTCGCTCTTAATTATTTGCTGGATTACAAACACAAGCTGCAGCTCCTTATTTCAAATGATTTGCTAGCTTAATTCGGCATAATTTGATAAAATCAAGTAAAGTAGGGAAGTGAAAAAATGTAATAAATTTAATAGAGTTTATCCTCTGTGACTAATCATTTCCATTTTCCTCATCGTTTGAAATGGATTTAAGTAGCGGGAAATCGTTTTTAGCTGTTCACTGGAGAAATGTTGGCATGTAGTGGCAAGTTTTATAGCTTGATGGGCAACTGGGAACATTTGAGAGTCAAATGTATGCTGTATATTCAGGTATTTCCATTTCTCAAAAAGTCCACGTGAATCGAAGAGATACCTTTGCACACTTGGTGGCCAAGCTAGAGCTCTTTTCTTTTTCATTTTTTCAGTAAAGTTCATTTATTGCTTGTACTTACCACAGTCGAAAGGGTGGTAGAAAGTAATAGGGCTCTTCGTGAAACGTGAGAGAATCACCCATAAATATACATCATGCTTTCCTTTTCCACATCCGTAGATACGTCGCAATTCACAGCGGAACGTACGTTTTTGCCATTTAAAGTCCATGTCTAGTTTATTTTATCCCCCCCCCCACCAAAAAAAAAAAAAAAAAAAAAAAAAAAAAAAAGAGAATCTGCATCATACACACATATTCTATCCGCGCATACTTCTGTGAGTCATTGCAGATTTTCTCAGCCAGTTGTTGTAGTTATACCAGTTAAAATTGGCGTTTGGAGTTCTTATTCAATCTGCTCGCTCATATACATGTCATCAAGCACTTTTTTCCAGGCCGTTTTTATTGTAGCATTTTACACTGAAAAATAGCTATGTCAAAAGGGCCAGGTCAAGACTATTTGAGTTTTATGCAGATGAATAGTAAAAAGTTTGAAAGTCTTTTTTTATCTTTCCGTTCTGATTCTTCTTTCTCGTTTACATTTATTTTCACTTTCTATTTCAAATCTTGCCATTAAGTCCGGTTGTGATTTCACCCAAAACATCTCCTTTTAAATGGGTATAGATGTGGCTACCCCTTCAAAAGTTTCATAAAATTAAAAAAAAAAAACGGTTTTTTGTTCATCCAAGACGTTTCAAAAAATATTTGGAGTAATTTATTTCATACCCCTCCAAAGTACGTGCTAGTCTCATTCTAATTTTATCATATGTACGAAACTCTATAATTTTTCCAAATTAGAATTCTCGAGATTTTTGCAGGTACTACGTAACAAATGTTGTAAGGAGCTTAAGAGCAGAAGGAAGTATTACGATACATGAATGGACTCACTACATTCTGTCATGTACATCAGCAAGTATTCAAGCTGTAATCTTTTTTAATGATGTATGTATTTAAATAAATAAAACATCACATATTTTACAAATGCATGGAATATTTTATCTCCATCTATCTATATGAGTAGGTTTTGTGTCAACATGAACGTTTTCAAGTGAATAGCTTATGGCTTATGTTGATATTGACTTCATAACCACGAATTTCAACGCAGATTTGCCTGGAATTGTTTTGTTTAATAATTTGCCACTTAACCAAGGTATACGAACAGTAGAAAGTGTTACTAACCAAATGGATGTAATAATGATTGACTGAACTTGTTTCTCTATCCAGTCAAATTTTCAGCATTTGGGGAATACCTCTTGTCAACGCGTTAAAAAAATGTTTCAATGAAATGCATTCTTATATCTTCACCAAAAAGCCTGGCACCTATCTAATACAGTCTTTGAATGAGAGCGAGAGAGAAATTTGGGGGGAATACAACGCCTATCCCCATTCGTTTTCGCTGAATTATTGAGAAGTTAGTCTGCGACCTGAATGAATGAAGTCAATGTTTGGGCTTCCTATGTTTAACCTTGCATGAGTGCAAACCGGCTTTTAGTTCAAAGGTCTTATTAAATACCTTCGGTTATGGCACAGATACGCTTGAAATACTCATCCGATATCTCGTCCTTTCTTTTAGATTCATTATTAGGCAAAAGAATTGTAATATACATTCCGACATTTTCTAGGTAATTGGCTTTGAAGAGGTTGAATTCCCTAGGCGTAAGTATTCGTTCCTTACTTTCGGTAGTTAAACATTTCCATAATCTCATTTATATTTTCGTTAGCCCTGTTTGCCTGAATATGACTGACGTGAGTGAGGCCTCTACATTGCACTTTTGGCTTTTATATGGATATTCAAATACTTACATTGTATTTGCTATGGGTTTTTTAGCTTCTATTTTCTTTTTTTCTGATTTTTATATTCCTTTACATATTTTGATCTTGATCATGTCATACTTATGTTAGTAATATCACAATGTGCCGGAAACAGGGTTCTGGTGGTTTTTAAGTTCTTCATAAGTATTGGAGGACGTGACTATGGAAAAAACTGTTTAGATCTCTATAGAGGATATTCCTTAACCAACGAAGACGGAAGCTTTTGCGACAAAACTCATGATGGTGTCAGAAGAAAGTAAATAGATAAGGTGCTTGACAAGTTTTAGAGGGCGTGCGTATTTATTGAAATATGGCAAATGCATAATCGTTACGCAACTTTCGTTCATCAAGCCCTGTTTCTTCCTTCATTTTGCTTTATTCTAATGTATAAACATGTAAAAAACATCTACTTACGATTACTCACACTAGACCATATTGTCAATTTTTTAATGCGACATGTTTATTTTGAATTCAGTACCGTCCTGCTCAATTTTGTAATTTTTGTCTCCCATTTCATACAATGTAAGAAAAATGCAAAACTTTTTCGCTTTTTCACAGTATGAATTTTTTTAAATCCCATCCAATGCATCATTAGATCCGTAGATCGGCCATCAAATGGGCTAATCGTCTCTCAAAAATCATGAGTCACGCACAAGGCATTTAGGAACTATGATACATTTATTCTCGGAAATCCTACTTTTCGCTTAAGAATACATGTTAAAAACAGAGGTTTCGAAACGTTGGCATAGGTAAATCACTTCTAGTTAGAATTTTGCTCCTGATATCTTGTTTTCAGTGATGTCCGTTTAAACCAGTCACCTACCATAACTATACAGTATTGACTTACTTCAGCTGGACGGTTGTTTTTGTTAACAATTAAACAGCAAAGGTTCAGTCCTGACGGACATTGGGTTTTTTTTAGGGCTCAAGTAGGTTTGCACGAAGATAGGCGTGTGAGTAAAACGAAGGAGTTTTTGGCCCGGTGCATATGGCAACAGCAACGTGAAATGTGTGAACAGAGGGATTTTAGCCATCTTACGTTGTTATCACTATTTTTTGGTTTCTTGAAGATTTCATTCTTATCTTCTGCAACGCTAGCGCGGCTTCTGTCTCTTCTTTTTTATACGTGGAAATGTAAGTGGTTGGTTAGTAGTAAAAGGATGCAGTACTTCGTCTTGGGTAAATACGAGCAGCTGTATTATTTACCTTTTAGTTTCGTATTTGAAAGAGACAAAGCGAAAAGAAAATCTTTTTTTCGTTTTTTAATAGAAATACGTCCCTATAGTAAAACATACATGTTTCTTTTTTCCCCTTTCCTTTGCCTCTCTCTCACTCCTTCTATCTTGCCAGGATTACTTGATAGCTTCATGGTGGCCAATGCGAGCGAACATCGTAAGAATTTTCGTTGCATGCCATGCATGCGATTCATGTAGATGCGATGTGATAGTGATAGCAAAGCAACTGAAATGCTGAAAGTAGATGTCATAGTTTCATTCCCCTCTTTCGTACTAAATGGAACTTTTAATTACAGTTGACAGATATAATTTTTATGGTAAAAGTTATAGCACATACATTGTATTCTCACAAAACTTACTTCAAAATATGAATTAAAATATAATTACTTTTTTTGCTTGCAAGTTTGGATATATCAACGGCCCGTGACATTTTGAAGTGGTGTTGTCCTTAGCTTTGCCATTAAATTTTAAAAAATATTCACACGAATTTCCTCCTACTTGAATCGTTGACTTGTTGTAAGGATATGTTTGTAGCGCTGTACCTCGTACATTTTTGGTTGTTTCTATGAAAACTTGACGTGAGGTATCGCATGAGATAAGGAACACTTTAAACCTGATTGACGTGTTCGCAAGCGTCGTGTTCCAATTCATTTTTTGAAATTGTTTCAAACCGTTGTGAATGATTTTGTACTGATATCACAAAACATATTTCATACAGAGCGTTAAAGCCAGATTTCTAAATAAAAACGAACACGGTGGAGCAACTGAGCAGTAGAGGATGTATATGGTTTTTCAACGTCTTTTAATAGTAAGCGGTAAATATCGTTTCCTAAATAAGCAGAGGATTTGTAACGGGTTTGTAGATAAGGTTTTGCTCTGTATCGCCGATTTCTTAATGCTATTAGTTCAAGTAATAAAGCTGTTAAAACAGCGATAACGACATCGCTGAAAAGGACTTGAATCCACGAATTCTGCACATGAAAGTCATGACAGCATTCATGCATAAATTCAAGGAGATCTGTCAAAGGAGCTATCACAAGCTATGTTCCTTGAAAAACATTTAACCGCCCGCGGCTGTTGATGGTTATCGAATTTCAGCAAAATAAAATATCAGTTATACTTAGTATTTTAAGGGCTTTCGAATGAGCCATCACAAGGTATATGTTCCATTTGAAAAAAAAATCAAACGTCTTTTGCCGGTGACCGTTAAACATTTTTGGAATTCTAAGGACAAAGTTTTGCTCAGTTTTTTATGGACTTTCAAATAAGCTATCACATGCCATATGTTCCATGTGAAAATAATTTCAACCTTTGATCCTGCCGTTGACCGAAAATTCTGAAAAGTACTTAATAGGTGTCGTCCCCAGAACGCAAGAAACCTTTGTTCCAAATTTGAGGTCAATCGGTGACCTCTTTGGAAAGTTATCATCTGCACAGACGGACATACAGACAACCCAATCGAAATCAATACTCTGCTGAGGACGTCAGCTACGTAATAATGGCGATTTAAACAGACAAGCACACAGTGCATTGCGTATTAGTAACCATCATCGCCTAACAATGTGGTAGCGTAAGTAGATCTTTCGTTACTGAAAATAAAGCTTAAAATCAACTTCCATTAATATGCAGATACCTATGAATTCAAATCATTCTCAGTCTGCAATAAACTAAACTATGACGCCAAGGAAGCACCAGCGTTAGAAACTTCTAGAGGATAATGCTAATTAATGCTAATAAGCAGCAGGTAAAGAAAATAAAAGCGTTGTGCATGATTATCTCGAAATTCTTGATTTAAATTCTCATGATAATTTACACCCATCGTTTACTGTTTTACTTACGTACATTTGAGAACAGCATGATTTCGAGTATGAAAGATCGATATGAAAAGGGTCTAAGAAATAGAAACAAATAGCGATATTTAAGAAGGATGTATTATATGCTAAGTCACGGAACCTCTTAACAAGAAGATGCGGTCTAGTGCTTGTGTTGTGCAAATGCAACCATTTTTCTTTTTATTCTCTCTGTCTTGAGAACTGTCTGTAATGTGCAATACTTCCTCCATTTGTTGTGAGGGTGTCTTCGGAATGTGATATTATTATGAAATGTGCAAACATGTCATGAAAAAGAGCAGAACTATTCTGTTCTCCTTTTTATATGATGAATCTTTGAGTTCAAGTTTGAAATGAAATGCTATACAAATACTCTGCCCGTCGTGGACATGTTTTTCCATTCAATTCTTTGCCCAATGGGAACAGTTTTTCGTCAAACATTTGCAATCCCTGGGCCCCTTCCCTCCTGAGTTTTTAATAAATCTCATTCTTTGAAAGTTTTTGATCACCGAAGTCAAGTCAGAGAGCATAAGTAAAAATGTGCTGCACAGCCTTTCATGACTATGACGATCGATTTTTTGGTTCATTTTATAATCACCACATTACATACTTACATTCTGCTTTTTAAATATCTACCGTAGAATGCTGAAATGGTTTTAGGTTTACGAGGAAAAATTTATGCTGAGAGTCTTATAGTGTATACCGAAAAAAAAGTTTATCAAATGTTTTATTTTGACCTTTGACTGGTTAGGTATAAAGACTTTCTTCTCATTCTGACAATTCGATACTGATGATGGGGATTGTGAAGACAAACTGTCGGATTCAGAAAGGTTATGCGCTTTTCCCGTCCTTCTTTTTATCTGATTGTCAGAAGAAGTCATTTGATGTAAGATTAGAGAAGAAATGAGCTCCATTCATTTCCAGAAGGCATTTGTGATGACTTCCTTTTTTTCATTTGGAATATATTTTTTCTTAAGAAGCTGGAGTATTGAATTATAGGGCCCAGAGAAGTTGGAAAGCATTAAATAATAAGAAATAAGCCTTTTTGTTCGATTTCAATATTGATCAAATAAAATGCTAATTCTGAAAGGTTCAGAAAAGACGGACGTAAATTGATAAAATTCGTTTCTTATTTGAGTATTCTCCAATAGTAGGGAATTCTTGTATGGTTTCCAAACAAACTCTGCTTCTTCCGCACAAATAAGCAATTCGTTACACCGAAAGGAAATCGAACAATACGAAGCCAGCGTAGAGGACTTTCGTTGTATAAATTTGTACGAAGACACAAATTAGAATTCATGCATCTCCCCATACCAGAAATATATAGGGAATAAAATGTGGGCGTCCGTTGGTTTACATATTCTTATTTCCTTACGAGACTCAACAAAAACGAAGAAATTTTCAGAAATTTGAACCTAAATGGCAAGATGAAAAAATATCCTGAACATTTTGGCCTCAAACACTGCATACATACATACTACACAATAACATATACTCTATGTAAAAAGAATCTTGGGTAAACTTTTCAGGTTTTGCTACCGAGTCTTATTTATTTAAGAGCACGACTAGCACTTTAGTGACTTGTATTTTGTATTAAGCATAAAATGCCCTCTGCCGATTTCACTTATGAAGCGTTCTTTATGATCAATATCGGACGAGAAACGTCTCTTTTCGTATTTCACCAAGAGCCGATAAAAAAGTTTGGTTTGTTCCAATAAAAACAACACACATTGTTAGTAAACAAAAAAGAAAAAGTGAAAGAAGTATGTGTGTATGGGGAAGGTGCATACCAAACGCGAACTCGTCGTCTTACACTCTCTTACATGAACGTGAGAGAAGAATAATTTGTGTTTCCAAAACGAAGGAGTATCTCAGGGCGTGTTATTGTGGTATCCCAAATAAAAACATGTCAGAAGAAGTTTTCTCTGTTGTTTGCTGAGTGTAAAAATCAAACGAAACTTTATGTAATAGAATAGAATCCTTCGGAACCGGAGAGGCAAGGTGAGGGGGAAAATAAATGAAACCAGAGTGACTCCATGCAGCTTTATATATTCTCTGTTAGTTCCTCGATCGCACTCTTTTTACGTATGCACGTACCAGTGAACGCGACGAGCAGCAGCGGCTTGTGGAAGCTTTACTTAATACGTTGCCTGAGTACATTAATAATTCTTCCATGAGGATGTGAATAAGCTTGTATATGCTTGTACGACGCTTTGCGTGAAGCTGTAACAATTTGTAGAGAGAAAAAATATTCATCCGTTAATTGGCAAAAAGTTGAAGACATAGACTGCCAAAAGAGTGCCACTGGTATGCTAATGAACATTCCAATGTGCAAACACCTGAAACCTTCTCCCTTTTCATTTGACTCGTGCATCCGTGAAAATATTCCTACGGTTTGGCTCTCTTACCATTTATGCCCCTATAGATTTTGAATGTATGGGTAGTCAAACCGGCACTAGTAACTGTTACCACAATTCTTCTGGGACATTAAACACAACCTTCTCTGTGAAAAGAGAAAAAAAAGTAGGCATTGGTGATACTATCTTACTTACTTTAGTTAGTATTCCTCTTTTGAGAAAGAGAAAAAATATTTTGTATGACGTTTTGTATTCAACGAAGAATTCCATTCTAGGCAAGCAGCATACAATATTGGCAGAAAGAAAGGAAGAGTTAAGAGGTTAAATCACGCTCTAACTCTCACTTTTATTTTCTTCCTTTCTCGGCTCACTCTTAAAGGCTTTGCTCCAAAAGCAAACTATTTTTCTTGAATTCTTTTGAATCATGCATGCATGTGGGCTCTCACTCCTTTATTACTCGTTCTACTTTTAATGTGCTCATGAACAACAGCTCACGATATTGTTATGATGTTGATGTAACATCCCCGCAACTAATCTTGCATATCTATTTTTTTAAAGTGTTTTAGGCGGCGCTTATTTGCTTATACCCACGAGTAGATTTTTGTTCTGGGCACAGAAATACGAACTACTTAAGGAATTGGTGATAAAAGAGAGAGTACGTGCGGATACCGTTTAGTTGTTCTTATGTTATTACATTTGTAATTCTCCCACTCCACCGCTCTTCTCCGAAACTGATTGTGAATACGCAGAGATAAAAAGTCTTTCTGATTTCGTAATATTGATCACTGATCAGTAGTCAGTTGTTGCAATCCATGTTTCTTTATTCACTCAGTCAACGAGTCTTTTTTGTCTATGTAATATGCGGGCATTTCCTTTCATTTTCGATTGCCCAACTCAAATAATGAAAAATGCCGAGGAGGCATCCACGATGGCAACAGCAGGCAGGTTCGACCGTTCAGTCTGTCAGGTAGAAAAAAATCTGTTTCAATCCCCTAATTATTGCGTCATTGTCTATTCACTACTGTACATTAGTAGCTTTACCCCTTTCTTTCCCCTTCTTCCACTTTGAGTCAGTGCAGAACCGCAGTCATAAACGTTGCATCGAATTACAAATAGGATGAAGTAGTTAATCGCAAACTGCTCCCACTCCCTAATTTGTTGTCACTGGTCTCTGGAGAATCATAATAGGTTCAAGGAATAATGATCGCCGTTGCCTATTCACGATTTATGTATATGTACACTTATTTTTACAACGATTGGTTTCCCCCGGAGCTTTCCCTGTCCGCTTTTTTGACCACTCCACTTGGATTCTCCAAGTTATTGTTTATTGTTAAGAGTATTCTAGAGTTTTTCTTTGCATTTTTTATATGTATCTTGAAGCTGACATCCGAATCCACTGCGACAATTCATGCGATTACTTCGGAAGTTTGACTGAATGTGCATTCGTGGGTGGTGGGTTCTTATGTGGGTTAACAGTATCAAAATTTTATTTCGGTATAAATTGCATTCCTAATGCTTACCAATAATTTACCTGGGGAACGCGTGAATATGTATGCTTTTGTACATGAAGACTTTTGAAAGCATCTATTGGATATGCAATTCGAAACGTTTCTCCTCGTGTCTGCTTTTTTTCATTCTATTTGAAAGCATTCCTTAGCGTTCCTCATCATCATCCTTTTGGAACGATTGTGATAAGAGCTGTAACCAAGCAGGTAGTGATATAGGATAGGTCTTTCCAAAACTATACAATAAGTTGTTTCTACTTATACATGTATGTATACTGAAAAGAAAAGTGCTTTCTTTAGTCGTCGCCTTCCCAAAGGATTTCCTTTTTTCTGCTTAGCTGCGCTGGGTTCTCCAGCTTCTCCGAAAACTTGGGTTTATTTAATTGCCTATATTCCATTCGTGATCCGTACAAAAACGATAGGGACTATGTAACAAAGAAAAGAAAATAGCATACATGATCCTATATTATGGCCTCAGTCGTGGAAGACCGTATTTATTATAGAATCATTACTATGTTGGGGAAAGACATATTTTCTTTTTCAAAGTTATTATTTCAACTTTAGTCATGTACTTACATACATATAACCTGTGACACATCTCATTCTTTTTCAACTCGTCTGCTTGTAGTCAATAGCTACATGGAATATGAATGCAAGAAAATCGTGCAGAGTTTGCCAGCAAGGCTCTACAAAATGAATCTCACAAAATTAAAGGTTTTTCTTTTCTTTTCTCTTTAAAGCAGAGGTTGTTCTAGTAGTTTGACCGTCGTTGCTTGTCTCATCCGGTGCGTACTTCCTCTGTGTCTTTCTTACTTTTGAGATGAACCTTTGTTACCCGTGACGCAAGAGAATGTAAATAGAAGACGGAGAAATAATAAGAATAAGAAGAACAAAATAGAGAAGAAAAAAACTTGAAATTCAAATGACGTGATGTTTCATATGAAATAGAGCGATAAATACGATCCTATGTGATGTGAGCATGCATGCTGTGCTCGAGCTAAAACTTCAGACTTTTCCCGTTCTCCACTCGTTTAAATGTCTGTAAGAAACAATTCTTTTCTAAATATTTCATACAGCTCCTTTTGTTGTGTCGTGTTCTTGGCATCATCGGAAAGAACAAGAAAAATAAAAATTGTATATGATTTCATTTAAGAACGAAGTATATAGGTACGAAATTCGCTGGGATGGCTCACCTTCTGGCACTCTTTCGAATTGCTCAACTAGTCACTTGATTGATTTCTTGTCTACAGAGTTTCGTTTAACATAAGTTTCATTTTATGGCGGATTCATGTTAATAAATATATCTTGGACGCTTGGCTTTGTGTTTGAGTACCAACAAATGTTTTTTTAAAGGAGTATAGTACGAGAAGGATATGAAAAGGTCGGAGGTTTGATTTGACATTATTATTTGGTAAAAGTTTTTGTGGTTTATTTGTACAGCGCGCTGCTGATTGCTGACTTATGACATTTTAGGATTTGACATGCATCTTAGGATCCAAGATCGATGTCTGCTTTTGCGTTTTTGATCATGGCTACTTACATTTGTATTTCATTTCCTGAAGTCGATCGATCCAACAATGACTGACTGGCTCTACTAATGCGTTGCTATTTTTTCATTGACAGGTTTCGGATTCGTAACGTTCCAAAACGAAGATGTCGTAGATAAAGTGTGTGAAATACATTTCCACGAAATCAACAACAAAATGGTGAGTTTATGTTTTTCTGGAAATGGAAATCAAATGAGGTCATGTCAGTAGTTTTGTTAGCCCTGTTTCTAAAATGTAGATTAAATTTTCCCAAATTGAATGTTTTAGTCCGTCATTTCCACCGACATGCTAATATACCTGAAAGATAAAATCAAGCTGACTAAAAGATTTTCAGACTGGAAGAAATCATGGGCGTAAATAAATAATGTATTTTGCTTTGCAGGTGGAATGTAAGAAAGCTCAGCCGAAGGAGGTAATGTTGCCTGCCAATTTAGCCAAAACGAGGGCGTCAGCACGAGGTGCGAGCTATGGTGAGTTCATTCTAATTCCAGCCATAGGCACGGCCGCTACCCATACGGCGGCTCCAACATCCATCCGATACACTCCTTATGCGATTCCTATTGCCACAGCTACGGCAGCAGCTGCCACGCATTCCTCATCTGGCAGCTCGCGGACTCATCACATCTTGTCCACTCTCGAGCATACTGCGACAAGTCCTTACCTGGCTCATAAAAATGTCTTTGGGGTGATTACTAATCACACGGCCCCAACCACTCATACTACTGGTATCACTATCAATCCTGTGGGACTTACTATGCTCCCCATACAGGCTGTAGGTATTTGAGACACAGCCAGTACGGCACAGTGCTGTGGTCTCCCCTTTCAAATCGCTCTTTAATCAAGTCATTAATATCTTCATCATACATACATTAATATCAAATCAAACATGTTGTTAGCCAAGGGACTACATCTGGCTTTACAAAAAATATATATATATTTCGAAGAAATTGAGGCCGAACAAATTTCTGACTTTATAGCATCCCACTCAGTATTACCTCGGTGAATGATTACCAGTTTGTTTTTTTTCTGTCACATCATAACTAATGCCAACCTAATACCACTTCATTGCATTTCCTTTTCTTCCAATCTGCTGAGAAAGTCCATTAGTTCAGCTCCAATATTACAGAAAATACGAATAACATATTATATAAAGGTGAATTTCAGGCGAGTTGCGGGTATAGGAATATGAATCAAGAAGGTATTTGACATATTGTATGATCCTCCTAATATCCATCCAGTTCATAGTAATAATAGGTATATAAAAACCCGTGTCATGGCATTATTGGTGCTACTTGAACTTGAACAGCAATTCATGCTGGTTGCTGTTGTGCGCTATTTTTCCTTAATCTTATTATCATCAGAGAGGTTAATAGAATTATATGAGGTATGGTGACCATGAGGTTTATCTGAGCCCAAACACAAGTCTCGACTCTGCGCAAAACTTGATAGAAAAGAATCAAATGATGAATTGATTGCATTATTACAGTGTTGCATTCATTCGCAAGCTCCCATTGTAGGCTTCCGGAATCGCCGACGAATCTCAATGAATAGGAAACATTGATTTCTCTTGAGATGAGGGTTTAGAATTTTGAATCAAGGTTGTGATTTTAATCTAGTAAAACTGTTCTTACAATGAGTTCATTGTGAAAAAGATTTCATAATCATGTAGTGTTGTATTGTTTAGAGAAAAGTGTTATTTTTTTCAAAAAGAAACTAAAAACATATACGTACATATAGGTTATGATAAAGCGACAGAGTTGAACAGAGGATAAATTCGTGAACACATTGTTGAATTGGACTGATGATGATCTAATAATTGGCTAGGCTATAACCTTATTTATTTTTGAAGTGTGAAATGTACATATGGAACCTTTTTCAGACAACTTTTTCAAATTAAATAAATTTATTTTTTAGGAATTTACAATGAATCGAGCATTTACATTTATTTTGGTTTATTTCGTTTCCATTTTCTCGTCGTGCGTCTCGTCAAATTAAAAGTTTTGAAATTTATACTGGTTCGGGGGTTGCTGGATAGGATAATGTGGAAATAACGAAAGCCACGGAGTCAACATAATTTTCTCAAATCATTTGATAAAAATTCATTCCGTCAAAATTCAATGGGATCCGTCTCAAACTTCCTTGTAATAAGAAAAAGTGAATTACAAACTAGTACGTACAACATGATCTGTTCACATCTAGTCTGCCATTTTCGAAAGTCTATAATTACAGCCTAACATCCGGCTGAAAGTAAAATACGAAAGAAAAGGCACATTAAAGTGTATGCATGTTAAGGCATTTCAAGATTTCCATACAAAAACTATAAAAAACCAACGGACTTTTTACGAAATTGATGAGTGACTGCTTTACTCACCATCATCATTCATTATATATTGATTCTGGCTCCCAAACGTTGTAGGTTATAGGTTCTCTCTCAGAAATAAAAAAGTAAATGTTACATATTATTCGAATAGTATCTAATCAAGTAGTGATGGACTATAAAAATGGTTAAGTAGTGGTTAGTGCTGGCACCATAATTTATTATAAAGTATGTAGGTAAGCTGTAAGTGCCTAATTTCCAACAATTATAAATCATGATAAGTATAAGTAGAAGAAGAATTAAGGACTAAGAAGAAACTAAAAACTACACTCATTCATGCCATTCAACGGAAGCGTAATGAAAAATGCATTACAATTTACTGGTCGACCCAAACTCATTATCGAAATTGCATAAACAATAAGGAAAATAGGAGAGGAAAGTTTTTATATATATTTAGTCTTTCCGCTTGTGGCAAAAGAATCAGTAGCATTAACCATCGTTAAACTGCTCGGTAGCTGGGTAGTCATTTTTAGCTTTTTTCTTACATAATTTCGAACATTTAATAATGTAGACAATGATAGAAGTATAGGATGTCAAAGAAAGCAGCTCATAAAAGTTGAAGCTCAGAAGTATAAATCATATCATTAAATTTTCATAGAATTTCCTTAGATAATTATGTATTGGAACTATAATTATAATTATGCTATCATGCTGTGTTTTTACTGCCTCATCTAAAAAATTGGCCGGTTAAATCCAGTAATGATCTCGCACGGTCGTAAGCTGTTACATTTTTTCCGAATGAATTCACGACTAAAAGCTTCCTAGAAAAAATAGAGTAGCAGTCAAGTCATTTGACGACTGCAAACTCAAAAGTCTCATTTTCATGCGCAGTGGTCGTTCCTGTGAAACTCATTAATATGCTTGAATATAATGCATACCTATTCCTAAACATTAACATCAAAAGAGTGTAATGAAAGGATGCTCAACGTTGCATCCAAAAGCGCCGCTTTGGACAGTCTATTACTTGTGTATCTATATATACTACCGAGGTCTATTAATTTACGAGTTAATTAAAAGTCAGAAGGATACATCAGCAGGCCATTAAAATGGAGATTAAATTGACAAGTTGTTCTTCTACATACGTAAATATCCTAATCCAATGCAGACATGTATTATGTATGAAGAAGGTGTTCATAATGATAGCGTGTTGTTGTCTTGTAATTATTAAAACAGTCCAGGTATGTAGTGCATATTTGCAGCTCACAGCATATTTACAATAATAAGTCATTTTCTGGTTCAGATATCATAAACTAAAGTAATGAATCAATATTATCGTAGGGAGATTGAAAGAAATGGAGCGACTGCTGCAGTTCTTGTTACGAGTGTTACAGTACTAAAATGCAGGATTACTACAATGTAATATAGTGAATAGTAGATAAGAACCCGAGAAAGTTTCTCAGCATTACAGTTAGGGAGGATCGTTCATGAATCCACTCTTTTCTAGAACAAAATACTTAGTAATTTTAGGATTTAACGAGGAGCGTTATCTTGGTGGTTAAATATACCATTAAATTGTACGATGATTGTTTGGGAATGATTGAAAGTAAGGAAGGTAGAATGGCGCATTGTCCATTGGGTGAAAGTAGGAATAATATTGGACTGTTTGCATGAAACTAATACATTATCACAACCAAGGTTTCATCTTATCATGTGCCAAATTTCATTAAGAAAATGAAAATGAAGTAAGACATAACACAATAAAGCGGCCTATATAACCGATTCATCAGTTGATGGCTTACAAGATTGTTAGATATAAGGCCATATGCCTGATGATAGCATAGGTCAGGTGACTCCGATTTAATAATCGTTTTATTTCCCTGAGGAAGGCTTCCAGATTATTAGCAATAGGAAACCAAACAGCCAGTGAAATACAAATTATAATTTACAATAATTAACATCGAACTTGAAAAAGACAAAGCAAAAGACTAAATACACCTCTTGGGAGAGGGGTATAAAATACGTTGTATGTATACCGATACCATTTCGTAAGCGGAAAAGTGAGACTTTAAAGCTTAAGAAGAGATACGAAACATTGTTTGTGCATACAAAATAAACCTTATTAAAATAGACTTGATTGTTGTTAGAGTTAGTAGTTGTGTAGATTGTTGGTGCAATTATAGGATCGATAGAAAATGTCGTAAGTCTGGTGCCAGAAAAAAATACATTACAAGAAAGCACAAAATAAACTAGAGACTATTATTTTTTGTACTAGCTTAGTCAACGGAATCATATCACTGAACAAAATCATAGTTTAGAAGAGTGAAATTTTCACGAAGGATCAAGATTTTATAGGTCATATTTTTTCTAAAGTTTAGGAAGTGCAGAAGGGCTGCTCATTTTTTATCTGCTAATTCGAGCATTTCAAACGAACTGAAAATTTTTTGGATCAAATTTTCATCATTGACTCATATCTTTCCAGCAAAAATACAATAACTGTGGCTTACCAAAAACCAACTTGCAAAGACCGTGATCATGAACTTGTTAATCCATTTAACGAAACCAAAGCAATAAATTTTTCAATCATCATAGATTGAGTAGTCTAGTTATATTTTAAGTAGAGGCGATCGGATATAGATAGATTTTTACTCATATCAAAATTAAATAAATCACTATGGAAAGAACTAGTGTAGCTTTAAAAGTTTGTAAAACTGAGTTTCTTACTGTTGTGGGACGTAAAGCACTTGATATATCAGACTGGATAGATCTGAAAATATAATGTGGTTTATTCATAGGCACATAGTGACTTTAGCTGACTAAATGAATAGATTTTTACTTACGCGTAGGAACAGGAAAAGTGAATTAAATCAGACATAGCTGCAATCGAGAAGAACTATTTTTACTGAAATTACTTACATTAACAGTCTTATTGACATTTTCATCACCGAAACAATATTATTGACATAAGCCAGCCCTTTTGTAAAGTCAGAAAAGGAAATGAAAGAAAATACGGTATTAGTTTTAGTTAGTTTATAGATATGTAGTGATACAATGAATAGTATTTCCTAACAAAGGAAGATAATAATTTAAGAAAAAGAAAATGTGTATGAAAACAAAAGTAACTAACTTCTGAAGCCAGTTTCGTCTTCCTCACTGCTTCCCGTAACGTATCAGATATTTTTCTACGAGAAAGAAAACTCGTGTGAAAAGAAAAGAATCGGATCATGTTATCACTACTTAGATTAAGTCATAGACGTCAATGAGATCTTATAGAGATAAGTAAAGTAACTCTAGAGACAATACATAGAGGCCATAAGCGATAGACTTATTAAAAGCTATAGCGATGTCAGAGACACTTTTTTTATTCTTTGATTCAGTATCGTTTTTTCTTTTTTGTTTGATTGTGTTGTAGTCAATCAGTGAGTTACCAATTAGTCTTTATTACTTAAGGGAGGTAAAAAATGAGTGACATAGACGTAGCACAAACTATTCATCTAACGTAGCTTGATTAATACAATAGCTTGGAAATTTCTTCGTTCACTCAGATAAACGTGAACGGTGAGGCATTTGAACGCTGAATTTTGTGGAAAGTTAGTAACGTAGAAGGAGGGAAAGGAAAACTAAAACTCTTGGATTTTTAAGGAATCGATAAATGACCATGAGTGGAAATGAAAGGAATCGGAAAGAAATACATGTCACTTATGTAAGTAATGTTCCTGGCCGAATCTAACTTCCTCAGTTTCTTTCAAAATGAAATTACAAAAATGGCAAAAATGTTATGGAAAACATCTTACAAAAGTTAAGGTGGCAGGTATGAATGAGAAAAGACCCCACCCACCTCTTCATAAACGAGAACATGAATTACCTTGTATTCCATGCCCATGAATTCAGTTTTATTTTATTTTCCGTGTGATCACAGCAGAGAGGGAAATAATGAAATTATTGCAAATGAATTATCGGCAAATTAAAATGTATTCCACATGAACCTTGAATAATAATAAACTTATACATGCTTAAATTTCCCCTGCTAAGAAAGTCGTCAATGCATGTATATATCTTATCGTTAGTTAAGAGACTGGGTGCGTTAATGTAGGTACGAAGTAGGTAAAATAGTAAAAGCATAACCCTGTACCTATATATATTATATATACGTATTGATCAAGGAAAAGCTCCATAAAGTATTTACTTGATAAGGTCTAGATTGCATGTTACGCTACTTATAACAAGGACAGAAAGAATTGATGTGATACAAGTAAAACTGATGGTTGCTTCAAAAACACAAGATCGAATTCATCAGCTCTGCATAAAAATAATAATAATAAGTAGTGGCAACATTGTTAGATCGTAGGCATATTTTGTACACTTTTGAGTTTATCGAACGGGACAAAGAAGTGGTGTATGGAAAGAATAAAACAAAGTGGAGCTCCGTACAAAAGCCTTTTACATGAAGACACGCTCTTCAGGCAGTGGCGCAGAATAAAAGAAGGAAAATACAGCAGGTCATATCATTCATTGTATGTTTAAAGCTACTGACGAATCTCTGCAATGGAGACGGTAATAGTAAATGCGTTTGTAGCGAGAGAGATCGAAGACGAAGCAGCATGAGATTTTGAATCATTTCAGAAACGATGATTGCAATAATATCACTATAGTCACACTTCGTCCCCTTCCTTTTTTATTTCATTTTTTTTATTTGTTCTTGAAAGCGGAAAAGAAAATTGAAAGAACAAGAGGCGGAAAGAGAGTAAGCAATGGAATGAGGGAAAAAGAGAGTGTGTGTATAATGATATTAATGCTATTATTATTATAAATGGTATGGCTCGCTTCCAATAACCCACATGAAGTATCATCATCATGTGTTTATCCTTTCATTGTTATAGGCTTCTAATAGACTATGAAGGAACAATATAAAACAGATTTACGTACTTGCAGAGGCATTGCCACAGACAAAAGGGGAATGTGGATGATAATGGTGATAAGTTCGTGGCATCACCCAACACTACTCTTTCTTAAAGAAATGACTGAAGAGCAAAAGGCTTTTTCTAAGCTTTTTGTGGAGGTTTATAACTGTCTTTTCACTTATGATTTTATTGCACTTTATTATTGCTTTTCTCCCGGTGGAAAACTTGGCTAGGATGGGTAGTGTCCGAAAAGAACATTACGAGTTTCTGGTTTCATTGCGCGCTTTCTGTCCAATTTTCATGCGCTGACGTGAATTCCTTAAACATTTATTTCTACATGTTTTGATTTTTTTAACAGTACGATTTTGGAATTTTTTATGTACCAGTTGGCGAAGTTTTGTTTCATCATAGAATTCCTACTTTCCCTAAATATTTAAGTACTTGTAGCGCAATCATTTGACCACTGATTTCCTTCAACCACCAATACATATTGTGCACTTTTTCATAGTTCTAGTTAAATTTTGCATAACAACCAGTGTTTACTAAAAACTTTCTTTTGAGAAAGCTCGTAACGGAAGAAAGCGATATATAATATTGAAGAGCAAGTACCTAGCTTTCTCGTGTAAGGAAGCTGTTTGATTTATAAAAAAAGGAATTCGGAAATTCCAAGTCACTTCAAAGTAATTTATCATCTGTAAATCTACTATTATTGTCCCTGATTCAGACCCGTAACCGTAATTATTTTGAAATCCATAAATATTCCAGTTATATGTATAATCTGCATTACAATAAAATATCCCCAACAATTAATTGATAGAGTTTATGGTTACAGATATATCAGTTTTTATAAAGAGCCGTAGGTTGCCAATTTTTACCATTCCTACGAAATGTCTCTGTGCCAAATGAGAAATACATAGATTCAAAGATATAGCAAACTACATACTTGCACCACTCTAAGACATTAGTTAGTATTGAGCTGATGGAGGGGGAAGAAATCAAATCATTGTAACTATTATCAACATTTGGAAAGAAATATATACATACGTATGTAATTTGAAAGATTCGATTAGAAGTGATTCCATTTTTTTTAGATTTGTAAGCAAATACATAATCGCTATCTTGTCAAAATTATTTGCAAATACAAAAATGTAAGACACAATGGATATAGGTTCAATGGACAAGGGTCGCTAACGTCAAGATAGAAAAGTAAAACTCCTACATCATCTTATCTACTTAGATATTCCGGTATGTAACTGTAGATGCTTGAGGTTTCAAACATTATTGTTGGAATAGTGATTCATGTATGTGTTTTAACATCAGATCATTAAGATTTGCAGAGTTACTTGCTTAGTCAATTCGTGCCAGAAAATTTTCTCGCCATACCTAATGCATACAGAAAGAAAGTTCAATGCATGATTGTGTTGTGGCAGTTGTAGCACAAAGTGAGTCAAATGATCATGGTTGATAATCTTGTTGGGCGAGCATAAATATATATATACTTACTCAAGTTTTTGCAGGAAAGCCAATAATATTTCTTAGTTCTAAGATGTGATGAGTCTCATTTTACATTCAATGCGTGTAAAGCTTTTCAAGCACATTAAAAATGTATTTAGATGTATGCATCCCAACAATTTCATTGCCATTTTCCATTGTACTCGATCTTCTTGGGTTTCAAAATTGAGTTAATACGGGTTTATTCATGTTTATTTGCTATCTTCCTGGAATGAAATGAGCATATTTAGATATCGATGAAAACTATCCATGAAATATTTTCAATAGAATTTTTCGTTTGTAAATCATTTTGTTCCATCATGAAGCTTGGTGGTACGGTTATAGAAACTCAACTCAATTCTAGTATTTCTTTATGGACGTCTACTTATCAAACTGTTTCTATGAAGCATATAACAAGAAGCTTTAAAGCGAAGTCAAATTAGTTTGACTAATTAGATGGTCTTCAGGCAACTTTTTTATCTAGTCAAACAAAGAGAAATCATTAATATGGCTACATTAGATGCATTAGTTGTTGCAAGTCTGTGTCACTTGATGTGAAATGAAGCTTCCCAGTACCAATTAATCTACCGAAAAAAATAATTGAACAACTAATAATTCTGTGTCTTTAAAATAGACTTTATTATTTAGGATGCAGGAGTGTAGCTTTGGTTTTTTCTTTCTGTTACGAACTAAAAACATTGCCAAAAATGTTGTCTTTTTTGTTATTATATCGCAGAATTAGTTTAAATGATATAAGAAGCAATATATGCTCTGACATATAAGTGGCTGAAACCGAAGGAATATACAATTAGTGTACAAACTTAATTTTTTGTGGTTACAATGCAAGACGGAATAATTTGAAGTATTAATTTTAACTGTTTATTATTATAACAATAGTAGTGAGCTGAGCAGTATTGAAGGGGAAACGAGATTACAAGAATACATTTTTTAAATTACATAGTACGAATAATTACCAAATATTACGAATTAATATTTTAACACAATATGATAAACATTATTGAACCTCAGCATTGAATTGAATACCAGTTCTAGATCAGTCAGTGCAGTGTACTTGCGTAATTTGCATATATAAAGATTACAATACTTATATATATGCCATTTTATTTGTAGTACTTGCTGGTAGTCATTAAAAAGACAAGTAGTAGTGAAAGTTGTCGTTGCTGTTGCTATACTGATGATGATGATTTTTGTGAAAAAAATTAAAACTATCAACATTCATTGCTATTACCTAAATTACATGTTGAATACTTTAAACATAAAAAAATTAATAATATTTTACGGTAAATAATTACACACGTTGATAAGAAAATCGTAGAAAGTTCTAGTTTTGTGGTCCGTTCTTGTACTAGTATGAGTTTAATAAAACTTACAGCACAAAAATGTATAATGTTTTTGCATTCCCTCTGGAAATTAAAAATCGAGCATTATTTTTTCGCTAGCGAGAAATTTACAGTATAGTAGGGTATTTGTTGCAGGCAAGAAATTACTGTTTCCTACATGAACAACTAAAGTCTGTCGAAATAACCCCGCAGACTCATTAGCTAAAGCTGAATTTGTGCCAATTCAACTCGGGATTTAGCGAAATTCACATAATACGTTTGTAGTCGGTAGTATGAAGAATATGACTTTGTTACTAATGCATAAGTACGTATTATTGCCTACTCTATTTTTGTGCTTCTTGCAGCATAGCACATCATTGCCGAGAGATATGACATGATGGGTAGAAAATTTTCAGGAGATTGCATCGTAATCATAAATTTGGGCTAGTAGGGTTCATCCCCCTGTTCATTCCTCGTACACTTCCATCATTCGCACACAAACATGTTTCCGTGTTCTTTGCTACATCAATAATTTAGAAGAGGAAAAAATTCAGTGGATTTCTATATATTGATCGAGCAGACGCTTGTCTTTTTTCACGTTCACGCCCTTTAATCTCACCTTCCTTGTATTCAACCATCTATCTATCCTCTTCAACATTGGATTTTTTGTGAGTGAAACCTTTTAAAAAAGCACGATTTAATGAGCTTCCGGACAAAGTTTCCCTTTGAAAGAATGAGAGCCTTTGTAGAATGTGGAAGCGAATACTTATATATAGATGGAAATAATGAGAGTGTGACAATCAAACCAGCAAATATACATTCTTCCCTTCATCCATTTTTACAGAATGGAAACTTTGGAAGTTCGGCATTTCAAAATTTGCATAAAACTGATCCCGTTTTCTCTTTCAAGTCGTCTCTGATTTCCTATTTCGAAAATAAATGACAAGTGAAGTAGAAAACGCTACCAATTAAATTTGATGCTGATTGAATCTATATAATTGTCTTTTTTCTCTTTATGCCGCTCGAAATTTTGTAGATTTAATGTGGTCTTTGGGAGCGTTGCCTGACGGTACGTCAACTTCTATGTCTGATGATGATGTTGCTCAATTAAATATATTCATAGAATTCGCAAAAGAAAGCCGTGTGGCTAATAGCTTTCTGTCAGTGTACTTAAAAGCATCGCTGCTTTCAAAATTAAATCTTGGCGCAGGTTTTTTTTTATTTTGTTTGGAAACGTTTTCATTATTTTCTGTTTTGACAAAGTAAAGATTTAAAGATTCGTTAGTGAAAACCATGTGAAGTGTGAGCATATATTGTTGTAGAAACCACGTATGTTGAGCTCAGTACTGGTAAAAGCATCATGCCTTTAGGTTGAACGTTTTATTTTAAAACAAGGTTTATTAAATACGTACGTACGTTTGCTGCTGTAGTAGATGTTTGTCAACTAGGACAGGACCATGATTACACTGAAAGGTGTTTAAGGTTAGAACGTAATATTTCAGCTCATCATGCTTCCAATCTTTGCTACATCAAAGCAGTGGCAGTGACTATGTAGAGAATGACGGGCGAGAATAAACACAAGAATTTCACGCTTGTCAAGTAAATGCTTTTGTCTGGTCGTTGTTGGAATGAAGATATATATTTTGTAAAACCCTTCCGGAGGGCCATCACCTGAGCTGCTATTTAACAAACTTTGTAAGATAACTTGGTTTCGGAGTAGACAATGTTGGAAGTAAGTAGCTCTATAAGTATGCAGATCCGCTGATGACGCGGCCATCACGTTGTGTAAGCTGACCAAACAGAGAAACAAGGAATACTCAATGCAATTTCACCACTTTCTTTTCACTTTCACCGCCTTTTGTAAATGCAAACAAAATCTAGTCACTAAAAAAACTGACTGACTACGGGTCAGTTTTTTTAACAAACTATTTTTATGATTTTCTTTGTTTCATCATTTTTGGTTGAAAGAATAGACACGAAGTATTCCTTGTGCACAACAGATACCATTTCCGCTTGATGAAGTATGATATAATAGGTAACGAAAAAGATGATGAGATAGATCCTTTAGCTGATGTGTTTCCGTGTTGTGAACCCTTTTACTCGAACAACCCAATTTTTTGCTGATGTTGGCGAATGGCGCAAATGATGAATAATTTTTGCCGCTGGATGACACCCAACCAAAACCAATTTCGGACTAACCTCGCGTGTGTTCTCTGTGTGTTGGTTCAATTATTTTGTGCAGTTAAAATTTGCTCAGGCATTCGGTACACAGGTACTGAAACTATCCACACTATCTTATATTCAATTTTTTAAAACTCTTCTCTTTGTGAATATTTTCAATTAAAATACATACTAACGAAGCGTTTATACTTTTTCTGGAACGAAGTTTATCGTAACACTCGTTAGTTCAAACGATTTACCAGGAAACCCCAAATTTTATTTGTTCAATCATGAGAAAACCTGTTTCTTTTTAAAACAAATATAAAATATCAGTTCATTTATGATTCAAAGGACGTCGGGTAGACTGTAGAACACTTACCTACCTTTGTACTCTATTTGTAATCGTTCGTTCCGATAAGTATTTTAGAGCGAAATTGTTTAGTCTTTACGTGAGTTTCGTTTCAATTTACTCTCACTCTTTCTCTCTTTATCTGTGCTTCGTCAGCTAGATGTATAGATGACTTTAGGAATTCTTTTAGAGATAGAAGAAAAAGTCGCAGCTATCTGTTTAACCTATTTATTAAAATAAACTAATCTTCAAACTACATACTAAATACATATATTCATTTTGTTCCGAGACATGCAAACATCTTGGCGATGTTTATACCTATTACAAAGACCGTCGTCAAAGCATCGTATAGCGAAATGAAGTAGGGAAAGTCTTTTTTCCATCATAAAATCGTTTATAAGTTTAGTTAAATAGTCTATGCTTCTAATTGCATATATTGTTAAATACATTTTAGTGGGTAGGAGAAAAAACATTAGTATTTTCTCGAAATGTAGTGAAAGTTTTTATGTACAATGTGAACTGCAACGCTGGAAAATTGCTAGTGTGTTTGTTCAGAAAAACAAAAGATAAAGGCGCTAGTTATCTATCTATTATTTCTTTCACTTTGAACATTCAGTTGATGCTGTTGTGGACACGGTACAGTGTTAGAAAAAGCTGTAGCTTTCATTGTTGCAACGGCAACAGCTGGACAGGGAAAAGTGGAAAGCAAATAAGAGACCATTTAGACGTGTCGTACCTGACGGGAATATTAGCCACACGTTCTCTTTTAATATTGTCTGTAGTAAACATTATTATCGTTACGATTTACTTTCAGCAATAACAGCTTTCTCTATTTTATCATAAATTGGTCAGTATAAATTCGTGAAGGCTGTAAGCTTCTATCTATACACATAGTTTTTGGCGTGGTTACACAACATATTTTAAATTTCCAACAAATTTTTTTTGTATCTGACCAAAGAATGTTAGAGAAAGCTATTATTATTATTACTCATTCTATGAATCGTTTTTTGTCGCTCTTCTTCGATGTTCCTTGTATTTTATTTAGTGCTATAATAGGTTAAGTGTTAAGATTTCATAGTATGAGACTTTATTCACAAACTTAGTACTATATCCATATAATGATTGAAGTTTGTGGGGGGGGGGAGAGAAACGATAATTGTAGAAGATAGTTTTGATTTATTCCCTATTTCCTTCTCCATTTGACTTGTATTTATTAAATCGTTGTAGCAGTGCTTGCTTTCTTTGAACTATTAAAATATCGTTCGCTCCAGTTAAAAAAAATATTTTTATGGTTATTATTTATTCATGGTGAAAGTTTTTTGTTGCTTTTATGTTCTCCTAAATCGAACCTGGTCTGCTTGTCTTTTTTTATATTCTAGAGGCTTTATTTGGTATTATCTTCCTGAAATAACCCGACTTTGCTTAAAAGAGCAGAATAATTGCAATAATTAGAAATTATTTTTACTCAACTGTTTTGAATTCATAAATAAAGTTTGATCACTTAGGTGCATCATACTGACACCTAAGTAATACTCGATGTGCTTCTGTATATGCATCGCTTAGGATACAAGAGCTGAAATGAAGGAAACGTGAACTACATTGTTTAGGAATAATTAATTACTAATTTTAACTTCTTATGCAATTTGTTTTTGTTCGTCTGCTTCTTTTTCTGTTAGGAAGAACCATCTTTATCATTGATTTAAGCGCGTTTGTTTTTGGCAGTTTTCGTGTCTTTTTATATGTTTAGAGGTTTTATTTATATTTCCTAAGTGATTGTTGGTTCGTTCTCATAGTGGACTGATTTACATCTTCATTCTTTGCGGTCAAATGAGTTTTGATTTAATTAGTTATATTGGTATGTCAAATCATTTTAATTTTTCTTTGAAAGCATCAAATTTTTCAGCACTTCAGGCTTATGATTGGTATTCCATAAATCATTCACATACATGAGTAATGCACATATTCATAAATGAGTTTCAGTAGCTATGGTGACTTCACAGTCTATATTATTTGCATAAACATTTAAGCATCCGGAGCTGGGTTGAGTTTTTGGATGAGATTACAGACATCTGGTCCTGCTTTTTCCGTCTGTAGAAATTCGTTGCTGTTGTCAGTTATAGTTTGTCTTCGAATAGTGTATTAACCCCATATTAAAGTTTTTACTGCTTTTGTATAGTTTAGCTTACGACTTACCGTCATTTACTACTATAATTTTGTTTAATTAGCTAAACATTTAATCCACTAGCCCGAACACCCAACCTTTGTGTCGACGATTAATTTGATTTTTCAATTGACACTTTTTATTCTATTATTAGTCATTTAAGTTTTGTAGCGCTGTTAGAAAAAAAAATATTAGTAAATGCACTACATATACTTGAATAAAGAATAAAAGTCGTAGTAGTAATTTTGAAATGATTAGAAAATCTAGACTCACTGTACTTTACCCTGCCCGACGCGCTTCAAGAATCTCAACTTCCTGTATTCTGTTCAGATATCTTCACATGAATAAATTTAATGCTGTTATGGTAATTTGAAAGCCTTTTAAAATTCCCAGTAATTTTTCCAAATACGCCATTTGTTTTTACGTAAAGTTCATTGCGAAAATTTTTTCAACCTTTTTTATTTATATGTATTTTATAAGTCTACAAAATAGCACATACACCTACCTATACTCCAGTTTTTATTTTCTCGAGCAGATTCAATTTCAAAATTGTCCCAATTTAGTTCCGTTGAAATAGGGTCTAAGTTACTTAAATATAATCTTGAGCGAGTTTCTACCAGAAGATCTAATGAATGATTATTTTTATTTCTACCCTGAGCAGGTTTCCCTGCAGCAGCTTATGCAGCGTATGCAGCTGGACGTGGATACAGTGGATACGCAGGATTTGGTCTCCCATACCCCACAGGTACTCATTTATGTCTACCTTATCCGCTCGACTGCCTCTACTCTATGAAACTGTGAATAAAATGACTTAGGACACAATCAAATATTAGTAACACTGATAACGATAAGAATATTAAGCAGTTACTATTACTTGTATGCAATTTTATATGTAAGGTACATAAAGTGAAAAGAGAAAGCTCATATTCATTCATTCATTCATTATTGGCCATGTTCAGGAGCATATTTTCAAGGGAAGCAGAACAATTTACATACCCGAGCGTGTGATCGTTCTCTCACCTTTTGTTGGTTTTTACTCGCGCACCAATGAGAAGTCATTACGTTTTAGCCAAAGAGCCCGTCAGGTGTTCAAGTTACGAACCCATACTAATTTTACGTATTCCTATAGGAGTTTCCTTTTCCTGCATTTTTTCTTTCATTTCATGGAAACTTTCCAGTTTTGACAAATGACAATTTTTTTTGAATGATCAAAGGAATTTTGACGAGTTTTCCCCGCAAGCAGCCCATCATACTTGCCAGTACCGATGCCTTGTTTTGGAATGAGGATTTTAAAGTCGTGCGACATGTATAAGGCCATATAACACAAACGTAGGTAGACTCTCTGCTTTCCTCAAATTCCTTCTTTGTACGTACTTGACTACTCACTTCCCCTTGTTTCATCGTCTATTGTTATCGAATACTCGTATTGCATTGTTATGAAATGCTAAAGAGGATATTGTTGATGAATATATGCCAGACCGAAGTTTCTCATGCTATTTTATTAAAATAAGAAATACATTAGGAAGACAAAAACATACAAAATCGTATTGAAGCAATAAATGAAGACGTTAATAGTAAATATTATTGCTAGGTGTTAGACATTACGTAGTTTTAATATTTTATGAAATTAAACGAGTCCAAGACAAAAAAAAATTAAAAGAAATAAATGTACAGAGCAGAAAATGGATAAGAAAATCAAAAATATGTATTTGTTTAGTATTGGACAACCACAGTAGACATTATTAACAATCGTGATGAGGCTTCCACCATTCATAGAACCAGAATAAAGAGTAAAATACAAAAGAAAATAATAATGGAGGTCATTAAGAATTTACGGAATAAAATGCATAATGTTTGAACTGGTACAGCGCATATAAAATAGTGAAAAGGGAGTAATTTAACAGCTCTCATTTTGCATACGTAGGTAATAATAACTCTCACCACCAAAAATCAATCACGTCAATCAGTCAGAGTGACGCCGTTTTTGCTTTTTTGTTTCAATTTTTAGAAGATTCCACATGATTCGTTCATTTACACACATATTTTTGTTTTAGGGGTGCAAATTAACGAAAGTAATAAGTAAGTTTCTGATTTATTTTATGATCTTATTGAATACGATCATTGTCTGGCTGACTTTTAAGCAGATTTTTAGGTTTTTTTCATAAACTAATGGTGGGGATACAATATAACGCTTGGAAGTACGTATTTTTTGTTAGAAGTCACATTGATTGTGTTATGCGATTTTTTTAAAGAAAAATACTTATAAGAACATATTTTTATGTTTAATTTTAATGTTTCTCTTGCTCTTCAAGAATCATTCACGGTTAACTTACTTGCCTATATAATTTACTCACAAATATGAACAATGCCTATGCAATCAATCATAAATAAATATAAAAAGAAGTTCGTACGAGATGCAAAAAGTATGTTATAAAAATATGCGAAACCATGACTGATTTTTCTATCAGTGTCTAAGAAGCAGCCAAACAATTGATTCTAAAAAATGTGTCAGAGGATGATTTATTATAGTCATGAAGTTAGACTCTTGAAGAAAGGAATACAATCTTATCGTTTTATATAAAAAAATCTTTATAATGTATGTAAGTTCTATCTTAAGGAATTTTAATACGTTGCAAAAATTCAACATGATACACTGAAGATTGTATTAAGACGAATTTCGATTTGTAGGAAAATAGTCATTTAGCTAGTGTAGTGAGCATTGTACATTTTTTGTAACTTTACTCATGTTCTTCTCACTGCGTTTGCGATTTCATTAGAGAATTTCAAAACAGATTACCATCACAATTTTCCATGAGAACATGAGGAAACTATTGATGCATTTAAAAAGAATACAAACAAATGTGTAAAAAATACAACGTAGGAACGTTCTGTGAACTTAGCAATTTCGTTATTATTTATTGAATTTTTGCCGGCGATGGTGTGGGTATTTGGTTTGCCATCAAAAATATACTTTTTTTGTTAACTTTAAGTCATTTAGTTTAATACGAAACGGTTTTCTGACCTTATTACTTTATTGTCAGTCATTACAATAAGCGATAACTTTAATTAAAAATCTTCATGGATATATTGGTTGCCACATGTGCAAGTCTAGTGATATAAACGTTAAGAATTTAAGTAATTATTTATGACAATGACGGCATCTCGTTTGACAAATTCTATGGAGTTCGATTGTAAACTTATTCGTATGATTATATCAAATTTATCCTTGATTGATTTCTATGAAATGCACAGGGAAATAATAAACGATACGTATCAAAGAACAGTGTGTCTCTTACTAGGTTGCTTCATTAAACTCATTTCTTTCTAAATGAGCAGGTTTTTTTGCATTGCACCATTTCAACTGACCAACAGAGTTTAATTTTAGCTTTCTTTCACCTTTCATTTTACGTTTACATAAAATTCTTTCAATAACATATGCCTTCATATTTTTTATTCTATGTGTATGCTTTGCTATCAAAATCAAAAAGGAAGTATTTCGCGCATCTGGGAGCACATTCAATGAACATTTTCACATGCAAGCGAAAATTAAGAAAAAGTCATTTGCTAGGCAATGTTATTAAGCTTTCCAGTTACTGGCTTTCCGTGGATTACTTTCGGATTCATCATTTATCTGGATTAGTATTTTAAGCCCTTCAAACTAATACGTCATACATTTATTTCACTATTACTTAGGTTAGTATGTGAGTTATTATTATTTTTGTAATTCTACTTATTCATTCAGCCATACTACTTACTATCTATCTCGGGTGCATTGCGCATTAATCATTGTGACATCCAGTTAATCCATTACTGACTTTGAGATTTTCCGCAATGAGAGCGGTTAGACAAGAAACCACGGCGACATGCTAAATCGTTACGGAGAACCCGCCAAAACTACAGATAAAACAAAACCTAAATGGCACTGGAGGAATCGATCAAGTTTGCTTTACATGCATCGCTTTATTGTATTTCGTAGCATGACATCAAAATTTTATTTCTTTCAAATCTCATGTTTAAATTGATCATCAAGCTTAGCTTATTTTCAGAACGCAACGCGCATTTCTTTTATTCATCCTTTCTCTTCCCCATCATGCATCTCTCATTTTTACTTAGAGGGCATTTCTAAAATATAAATGTGCATTGGTAATTGTGATGATGCTATAGCATAGACGATCGTCGTCATAGAAGACGTGAGTTAATACTGTTTATCCACACGTTCTCTTTTGTTTGATTCTCCTTATCTTGGCATGCGGAACCGGGGTCTTTCGTGTCTTGCACTTTTGCATCTTTTTATAGTTAAAGTAGACGTTTCTGTGCGCTGGTTTTTGGACTTCGTGCTAGAGTTTACTCCACAACATTTCTTGATATTATTTTCTTTCCACATAATTTTAATAAATCCTCGAGTAGAGCTGCATCCTCTAAAAACACTACCTATTTTTTATGTGAGTGATTTTCTCCGCCGAAATTTAGTCGGTTAGTCTTGTTCTTCATTGGAGTAATATAATGTGTTTCGTGGAAAATCAAAGAGGAAGCAATGCTCAGTTTAGTTTTATGTTATTTAAATGCATACTCTTTGCTCTCAAGTGTATGTATTTGTGCGGTGATATTATTACACTGCACTGGACTGTGGTGATAGAATAGCACAGATATAAACGCTCATTTAGGTTGGATATTTTTGGCTGCATGCATTGTAGTTTGTAGTGTAACTATATATACTCTATATTGTTGAATGATGATGATGATGATGCTCTTATAATTATTAGAAAACGACAGTAATAGCAACTGCTACATTATTTCCTCTTGCTCAGCCAACCTTCCTATATTTCTCCCTTCACCACGCAGAATTCAACCTTTTTTGTTGGAATCGTCGTTACTTTTTTCATATTCACTAAAAATGCTGACAGAAAGAATGAGAAAAAGAGAGAGAGAGAACGCTTTACCATCCAAAGTTTTTCCCCTATGTGTGAGTATTAAGTGGAAGGAAAAGTGGAATGAAAGTAAAGCGTTTTCACTGGCGAGCATGTTACTCGCAAAGCATTTTCCTTAAAATAGTAAAGTGCAACTTCGATATACCTACTTTCTCGACTTTATTCTCAGCATTTGTACGTTTTTAGACTATGTTTTTGTGAGAGGAAGGACTGCTGTGTGCATGCTTGTATTCTTCACGAACGTAAGTATAAAGCATCCAAGTGAAGAGTCTCTGGCTTTTCAGGAAGGGGATGAGTAAAGGTCTTTCGTTTCACGAACAAAAGTAGCAAAGCCTGCTTCCTCTAATAAGCAATGGATTTTCTAGTACGCTTGCTTTCTTTTTACACTTTCTACCATAACCCTTCCTCGCTCAAGATTCTTTCTTTTCTCTTCCTCTCTGTACTTTCCACTAAAGCTTCATATTGATCCATATAGATCCTTCACGGACATTCTTAACGCAGTATTTCCTTTTCCTTTTTCTCATCCAAATATTTTTTAAGGCAATTTACGCTAAATGTCGTGTGGATGATTGAGACAAGACTGTAAGCAGTGGGTTGGTTAGCAGTAAACTTAAGAAGGCTGCTTGCGCGATGGTTTTATGAAATATCATCCACTCTGGCATTCTTGTCAACGAAAAAAACTTTCTAAACTGACAGGGTTCTGACTTAAGCAGAATTGTTGTTCGTATAGGTAAGGCTTTTTCCCACTATCATGACTTACTGTTCCACCGTCTTACAATTACTTCATTTTGCGAAGAAACAAATGTTAGCCCCAATATGAATAGGCAATCAGTTTGCCACTATTACACCCAGTTGAAATTATAAATAGTGCTAATTGTCTGTTAGAGGTCAATCAAAATCGTAAAGAGACTCAATGTTTTCATACAGTTCTCAACTGTGTCAAAACTTGGGTAGATAAACTTTTGTTCCGTTGTTCTCACTGAAACAGTCGTGACAGGACATGAAATTTAGCGATGACTTAAAAAAATATTCTCGATTTTACAGTTCCATAATTTGTTACCCTATTTCTGAGCAATTCGGAAGTTTTTTTTGCACTTATTCTTATCTGACGACACATCCCAGCATTGCCTATGACTTCAGTGGAAAACTTCCAATTTTGGAAATGAAACATTTCATGTGGACAGGACACACACAATAGACAGTAATCCATTACCAAGAAAGATGAAACGGGTCTGCCCCGCCATGAGAAAATGCCAATATTGTCTAACAGAAAGATTCTCATTAGTTTGCGTCTACACGGCTTTTTTCTTAATTGAAGGGCGATATGAAAACGATTGAACCAAACTTGCGGTTTCTAGTGGGCCAACGTGCTCTATCTCCATGCATATGAAGTGCTCCACACAACGATTTGATGTAAAACAGAAAAGATTAAAGAATGAATAGAAACGAAGTATTTTTTTTTTGCCTGAAGGGGAAGTAAAAAGTAAGAATAGAAGAAAGGAGGAAATAGATAGAGTACATTTATGGAATGGAAGTACGTGCCCTTCTTGGGTTTGCTTACTATGCTTACAACTCTATTATGTCGCTTTCAAACTTTCTTTTTGAGAGACGAGGAGAAGAGGGAATCTTTACTCTTGACTACTTTCCTTCCTATTTTATCGTCTCTCTTCTTCGTCTGTTCATCGTTAGAGCTTTTGAAACATGATGGTATTGCAACTAGGGGAAAGGAAGACCGAAGGATGACCAAATGTAAAGTTTAGTTAGACATAGTCTACATTTTATTGAAAAAAAATTGCCTGCATTGTGCAAATTTTAATTATCACATAATATTGCGAATAACGTTTCATCATATTCCTGAAAAACGTCGTTTAGATTAAGTATATATATGTTTAGGCTAAGCGCTATACAAAGTATTTATTTAGCTCTGACATAAGTTCATATGATTGATATTTTATCATACTCGTAGTTCAAATTAAACCCTTCTTAATATTGTTAATCTAAAAAATTTTGAGGTAGGTGTGAATTAGACGTATCTAAGCTGCATGCTTTCTGATGTTTCAGTCGCAACAAATTGTCTGCTTTTTTCATCTTTGCACATATGTACCATTGCTGATGTAATGCTTAATACAGAAAAACAGATTTATAAATATCCACTCCATCCTTTTGTACGGATTCATCACACTTATGAAATGATGTTGATGATGTTGACGAAATGATGAAACTCCAAGTTTTGGTAATATTATTTATATGTGACAAATGGTTTCAAATAATACAATAATTGGCATTGTCCAAAAAGAATTAGGTATGCATACGTTTTGCCAGTCGTGGGATTTATGCATGCTCTTTTAACTTATTGGTAATGTTTCTCATTTCAAGGTTCGTACAATTCCTTGCTCCACATTTATTCATCTCTAAAGAATGCAATATTATTATAAACTAAATGTATTTGTTTGAACCATTTTCGAACATTGTACCGTTCTGATGATTACCTTTTACACTGTGCAATTTCCATGCTTAAATTATTTACTTACCCAGTGGATCTAAAAGTAGATTAGAATTGCGTTTGTTTCATTTATTTTGAATAACATATTCTGTAGTACTCGTGGGGGAACGGTTTTCCAGCTTTCTATCTTAAACTTATTGTAATTGTTTAAAGATATTAAATGAAATAGACATGTTTCTGAGGACATACAGCAGGTTTTGATTTGCATGCTACGAGTCATGGAAAAGTAGCAAAAGAATCGATTCTACTTCTGTTTTTTGCTATCTTCTTTACACTTCTGGTGATTGTGGTGATGGTGACACGAGGATGAGAAGATTGCGGGAGGGAAGCGAAACTGACCAGCGAAATAGTCTTTCTATTCATCTGTCTCTATATCTACCCGTGTTTCCCAGCGGTTTCCGAGTGAAAAACTAATTTCCACTTCTGCTACTGCTACCAATCTTCCTACAACACTTCTCTGACTCAACCAATCGAACATTTTTAGGTAATTTTCATTATATCAT
The DNA here is from genome assembly GCA_027743895.1 of Seira musarum. Classification (NCBI taxonomy): domain Eukaryota; kingdom Metazoa; phylum Arthropoda; class Collembola; order Entomobryomorpha; family Entomobryidae; genus Seira; species Seira musarum. The sequence goes on along the minus strand of JAHZMX010001021.1, from coordinate 30,223 downwards.
AACCAATCATCTTTGTTTTACTTAATTTAGTGTTGTTTTTTTCATGAATGATCTCTTCATGAACCGATATATATTTAAATATATCTAAGCGCACAACAACCAGTGATTTTAGTGTTCTTAGACGTTTTATGATTAGTTACACATTTTGCAATTATTAGTTCAAGAACAACATTTATGAATTTCTTTTTATTATAAAATACACAAAACAACTCATTCACTTTCAGATCATTCATTCATATCCAGTCAGCGACAATGTTTTAGGTAAAAGCTGGCACCTTAATTATCTTATAATTTTAAAGCTTTGAAAAGTTGGAGTGTTAACTTTCGTGAAGCTGTGGTTGTTCCTAGATACATTATGCAATTTACTAATTTGCAATGAGGAATTCTCCCAATAAGCAATTCAAGACTTCAGAGGCCCCGCGTGGTAAACACGGGCTCTGGACACATTAGATTTAAAATTTGTAATTTTCAAGTAGGCCATCGGGTCCGAAATTTTTTAAAGGCAGGAGGGAAATATCAAGCTTCAGGATAGTATGTTTGTCGTTTCTTGAATCGAAAACAATTGATCTGGCGTAATTTTAAGGGCCCCGCGGGCCCCTAATCTATTGGTATTCAGGTAAAGCCACTGACGCGGGCCCCCTGAAAGACTTTAAGTGTCATTGCTTACTTAGTTAGGAACACCAAATATATTCTTTTAATTAAATGTAGCATTCCACTTGACTGATTTTTTTAGGAAAGGTTTGTTTGGTACTGTCACTTGTGAATAGTTTGTAGTTTTTAGCTTCCTTAGCGTAGTAATTATTTTCATTTCATGTTTCTCATCCAGTGTATGTAATCTATTGAAAGTATGTACATTAATAATAATTGCTGGTTGCAACTACAAATATACTTGTCTTGTACACAGGATAAGATTATTATGACAACTTGAAATCCCCTGTATTTTCGTAACTAGTGATTTTTTACTGTATGTATTTCGTACGATATATTTTCCTGAGTTTACTTATTTGTTTGGTTTAATTGAATTAGTTTTTAGGACGTAACTTACGGATTTAACTTTTGTATACTAAATATGTATTATGTATTTATCCATAAGTTGCTCTCTTAGAAAACCACTCTTTCCTTTTAGATTTTAATGTATCAGAATGTTTGTAATCGTGTTATATTATTTTAAGCTTCAAGACCGAGACATATGGTAGTTATTAGTTAAAATGCTTTGAAACAATAAGGACAGAATTAAAATGTAGGGTAGAGGTGGTAGTCGTCCATCTGCAACCTCTTAAATTATGAGTTAGGTAACGAGCATGTCTACGGTTGTGATGAAATTGTAAAATACACTGCACAGAAGTGAAGATATATGAAATACGTGAAATATTCGATCAGTATTGGACGAAAAAACAGCTCCTCTATATCACCAACAACAAATTCACATAATCCTTTTATGTTGAAGAAGGTTCTCATTTATTTACTCGTTGAGCATTTCTCATTTTCAAAGAAATCTAAATTTATTGCAAGTTGTACTTTAATCCAATCCATTTAGTTTCGGTATACATGTACTAAATTGGCCTGTTTTAAACGGAAGTGCAAGTTTACATTGTGCCTGCTTTCCTCAATTCCTCATGTATGTATCTGCTTTCAGTTCATTCACTCAAACCTTATGATGGCTTTCACTTTCCACTTAACTTTTTTACACATTTTCTCTGCATTCTGCTTTTTCTCTTTGTAATAATATATCGTTTTCCGCTTATATCATTTTTTATGCAAGTTAATTTCCTTAACTTACTAGTTTTGCACAAAAAAAACTCTTTAGAACCTGAGCAAGCCTTTTAAAAACATGATATCGTATTCGAACAGTATTAAACTATATTTATGGTCTTGTAATTGTTTTTATTTATTCAAAAGAATCCTCCGGAGAAATAGCTGCAGATTATTTTTTTACACTCTGTTCACTGTACAAAAGTCGGAATCCTCCTATGAGATACATGTAGTTTCCCCCAAAATGTTTTCAATTGCGGAACGATAATAATTCTAATCATGATCCTTTTTGCATGTCACATATTTTCACTTCCTTACTGAACCACTCCATAATAGCATCAATGTTCTCTGTTTGAACTAAAATTCAGATAGGGAATATAGCAAAGGCTACGGCTGGTGACTACTTAGTGTTCCAGGTTCCATGTAATTATTTCTGGTAGTGTTTCATCATAATTGGACCGAGTGGGAAAGAAAGAATTTGGGTTGTTTCCACATTTGCAGTTTATCATTATATGCAAGGGCATTTTGTATCATGTGATCGAATTCATCAGTTTTACTTATACGATAATATGCGATATGAAGCACATAGGGCTGTTAGTCTACGTGTACGAAACTAATTATGACTGACATAGTGACCTATGCACTGATATACTCAAGTACTTCAAAACTCCGGGTTGTCTACCGGCAAATCCTCAAGTCTCTTGTTTAAAGAAGTTTGGACACTTGGAGGAAAGAAAATCTACCCTGTGGGATCCTTAAATGGTTTGTCATCATTACCATCATCTAAAAGTTGACTGTTTAAATGAAACATTTTTTTAGTTTATTGACTGAAACTTAGCTTGTTAGAAAAAATGGTAGCATCGTGATTTTTTGACGCTGTATTAGATGGTTATTTTTATTTCACTTTACATACGCCCATAATTTCAAACTTGAATATCATGGAAGTTGAAGATCGTGGGGAAATCCAAATTTAGTTTATTTAAGTAATCGTGTTAGCTTAAGTGTTTTGCATACTTTTAGGTAAGTACATTAGTGTACCTATTATTTGTAGAATTTCGGAATTCAGGTCTAGAATTTCGGAAGGTGTGTATTCGGTACTTCACAATAAGAAAATTCACCACATAACAAATTAAAGTATCATAAAGGCTGAATTTATATTCATTTTAAAGTAAGTAGTATTATTATGCTAAAATGTCATTATCATATTGCTTTAAAAAAAACTAGTCGGCCAATGATATAGAAATTTGAAAAGGCTATTGGGGTGGAAGGACGCACATTTAGTCCAACATGCTCTGTAAACCGCTTACTGTAGCAATTCGTTTGTTTTTACGATGACAGTATTATACAGTGCGAAAACAAGTCGCCATTGATAGGCTCTTCTCTATCATTGCATGTTGCTGTGCACGAGTATTGCATGATGGTTTGTGAAACCGAAGCCCCTTACCATTTGTAGTTTAATATTTTTGAATTTGAGATTTGTAGATGTATTAAATTATTTTCCCATTTTTCCTGATAGATTTACTACTTTATAGCTTATACGATTAAACTGATTTTCCCTATGGAATGTAAAGATAGTATTCGTCCATAGGGGTAAAAAACAAGTTTAAAAGCTGTTACGCAGCTTACAGTAGTAGTCGTGTCACAATTCCTACCGGATTGTGTTTTCACACGGGAGCTAGCTGTGATGTGGGAATTTCCAAATATAATTCCAACCTCCGAAAATGTTTTTTTTTTTCAAGTTTTGGAGTATATGATTTAATTTTCTTTATGTAATACTTAACGGTAGCTACTAGCTAATGTGAGAAAAGAAAACGAATATATGAGATGAAAAGTAGAATTTTCTGCTGATAATAGATGTTTAGTAGCAAAAAGTAGGTACATATTTCTTTCAATGTTTTTATAGTTCCATACAAAAATAACAAGCATAGCGTGCGTCATGCACATTAGGTTTACAAAAAAATCAAAGATTCATAGTACATCATGTAACTTTTCTTAGAGTTGTTAGTATTACTTGAGCGAAGAAGCAATAATAATGACTCTCTGTGAAAACCCATACAGTGAGTAAAATAAATTAAAGGAATTGGATAGTGTAGTTGGGAGGAATATACACAAAAGTATGCAAAGTAAAAATATAATAGAAAATTAATAGTGGAGTAGTTCTGTATTAGTGTACATGATGTTTTTGTAGTAGATAAAAAGTGATGTATGAAGGAAGCGAGAGAATCATGTGATTTTTTTGCCTTTCCCTTGATTCCAGGGTTCCCTAATTATGGCTACTTTCCACCGGCACCAGCTGTGCCCACGGCCACAACCAACTCTGCAGCAGACCGAGCGAACATAGCTGCAGCAGCTACGGGATACTACGATTACGCAGCAGCTCAGGTAATTTTCTTTTTCACTTACTTCCTTTTATTTTCCAAGCACATTTTTGGTATGTATGCTTTCCAACCACTAATTCCTCTTTTTTGTTTTTCAACTGTAAATTCTATTTTTTAACCCTTAGCCTTTCGGTTTGATCATGTTTTCCGTTGGCTCCTGTTTTGAATTCGTTTATCACAATGCGTTGAATAGAAAATATGAATATGATTGACAACAATAACAATGACTTTTGAGAATAGTTTCGTACGGTTTTAAGATGAATAAACTAATCAATCGTAATGTTGTCGATGGCGACGGCTCCAAAACCAAAATATGTTTCTTCTATCTCCTTTTGTCTATCCTTCACATCCGACTTGACTTCCTACTTCCGACTTTGATTTTCTTTTTGGATTTCTTCAAAATGTTGCGTAAAAAGATGTGATTTATAAATAGTTTGATTTTGTTTTGAGCTATAAATCCACATTTCCTGCAATAACTTCCATTCTACCTCTTGTTCTTAGAATTGCTCTTCAAAAAGTACTGAATTATGTAACAACCTTTACACAATTTTGCTGTCCGAGAGAAATGAGTTCAATAAGATAGTCATTTTTTTACGTTTCCTTTCTTTCTTTCTCATTCTCTTTTTCTCTATCTGTTACCCACCCAATGCTATATGAGCTTAATTTACGGAATATTAAAAGATACTAAAAGTAGATATGATCATAAATGACAGAGGTTTGTGTTTTATTATGGTTATCTTTTTATTCAACTTATGAAGACCCGCAAACGTAATTTGTCAAATTTGCATTGAGTATTGTACTTACGTCTTCACGCAAGTTTTTGTTCAACAGAAGAATCACCGAACACGATAGGTCGTTGTTTTATTTTGTATTTATTACTCCCATACATAACAGTATTTTCAGATTTTACTTGTTCGTTTCATTAGTGTCGAATTGGAAACATTTTAGACAGACAATATTGACAAAAGAACATTTTTCTAAAAATTCGAATGATGTAGTTTTTAAATGTTATTTTTTATGGAAATCGTAGCGCCCACTTGAAAGAAAGTTAAACTCAACATATTACCGACTTTCATCAAAAATTTGAAAAACTTGCGAAGGCTCCAACGACCTCCTCCTCTGTTCTATTATTCGAACAGTGGTGATTCAGTGTCATAAACTGGCTTACAGAAAAAATTCGTTGTCAGTTGAATGCATCGCAACCAGACAATTTTTTTGTTAATTTTTTCTTGTATAACGGAAGAAAATTTCGCTGAAGTGTATAGTGTGCTTGTGCTGCTGTTGCTGCTATTACTTCTGCTGCCGTATTTGAATGATGCTCATTATTACAGTTGTCCCTAAAATACTCAATATTGTTATTATTATTATATTATTATTATTACTATTATTAGTTATCATTACTACTACCACTTATTACCACCTCCACCAAATACTACTACTACTACTACTACTACTACTGCTACTACTACAGTATATTAATATGTTCTGCTGATGTGCGCTCTCTGCTACTCCATTAGTGACTTTAATGGACTTTATATTGTGAAGTTAAATATCCACTCATGAGGAGACAATTTTAAAAAAAATGTGATATTATGATCTGAGTGAATGATTCTTTTTCGTCTCTCGTCTGCCTCCATTTTACTCCAATTTAATTGACCAGGCGACTGACTATTTGCCAATTATTTGAGATGACGCAACGTATTAATTTTTGTCTTTACTTAACTACTAATTAGTGAATGTGTTCTTGTCATACGACAGCAAAAAATCATTTGCTGCAACATGTATATATTTGCAACTGTTTGCAGGCACCAATAAATCACGCCTACTATTTTGTCTAGATATATATTTTTTTCCTCCCATCACACTGCATATTTGTCTCCCATCCTTTGTCTATCCTTAGCTTGAAATTTCACTGAGAAAGTCTTAAGTCGTGGTTGGAAATTTTATTTATTAATTTATTACCTATCCGTTCAGCACATTCGAGTTACAGTGCTAGGAGAAAATTTTTTAATTCGCTTATTTGTGGTTTGTTTTCATTCTTTTTGAAAGGTAAATTTAAAGCTGGTGCGTAAAGAACAATAATCGAGCATTAAACTGAGTTGGCAAAAATGAAATCTAGTTTGGTCTGGTGATTGGTAGTGTTTTGAGGAGAATGAACGAAATCCCGTAGTACATGATTTAGATGTAGATACGTCTCAGTATTATTATGTACTAACAAGATTAGTTCGATCCATAATTAATTTAGATAGCAAACAAAAAAAATGACTTCATATCAATCTTGGGTTTGAGTTTATAGGTGTTCTTATAGTACTTTATGATGTAGTGCTATTTAGTTGATGTAGATATATTGTGCGAATTCACTTTAAATAAAGGTTCTTTAGTAAAAGCGAGAAGCAAGCATGTAAAGTATGATTATGGGTTGAGTGCGTATAACTGACATGCCTCAAAATATGATGATGATGTCGAATCATATAAACTTTATATAACCATTCCAGTTAGAGTTTAAGACGCAGTTTTGAGTTTGGATTTGCGTACCTTCCTTCAAATTTTTGAGCATTTCATAATTTTCAAATCTATGATTGTGATTATTAGTCTCTAACGAAATCTATTTTTATGATGGTCTTACTAGTTATTTAGAGTGGATCAAAAGAAATGAAAGAGGATTTCGTTCTCGTATCATTTGCGCTTCATAAAGAAGGGAACAGGAAGAGGAAAGGGAAGAATCGCTTTTGTCTTTTTGAAAAAAATTAACTTCACCTTTCATTAATACACCACAAATCACCACCATCACCAACCAACCACCACCTCGAACCGACATCATCACCAACCAAAATTACCACCAACTATCCAACCACCAAAACCACCTCCAAAAAATATCTCCAGTGCTGTTCTTTTTTTCACATTTGTGCTCCTTCCATGTTCACACGAAACGTTCTCTTCTGAAATTTCATAACTTTCGTTTGAAGTTATATACATTCCTTCCGTCTCGAATGTACTATATTTATTTTATGATTTTTAGGTATGTTTGATATATTTTATATAATGCCCAAATTTTTACTTATACACGATTAACGATTTTTATATTGTTATTATGCAGCAGACTTTCCTTTTTATTACAAAAGACGTGCTTTGTTGAGTGCACTCATTTTTATTAAACTCTTTCTGTTTTTTAAGCCACAATTTTTTCAATAATTAGTTTAATCAGCTCGTTCTCTATACTTAACAAAAAAAAACTATTTCAAAGGAATGTATTATGTACGCTGAAAATTATAAACAAAAACTTTTGGCAATGGCTAACAGAGTTGCAAACGGCAAGTGAAAGCTGCGCCAGCTGCGTTGGTGGAGAAAACATCGGTAGCTCCGACATCTACCTCTGCTAACGATACATGGCTCTGGGGTTTGGATGGAGTCATTGGTGAAGATGTGATGCACATTGTGAAATCAATGTCACTATCTCGTGGAATGGTTAAATAAACTTTTTTTGGGGGCGGTTCACTCATAATGTACACATACTTCACACATTATCTATATTTATTTGTTTCAACTTGGAGTTTCACTTCGGAACATTTCAAATCTTCTGAGAAAGGAAAGAAACATTTTTAGAAAAGAAAATCACGTAACGCTCACCATCGTCATCTTCGTCTCATCCTCCATGACTTCCAAAAATATGCACCACTCAAAAAGTCCGACAGTTGAATTTGCAGAGCACAAAATAAGTATGTATATCGTAGATCCATAGATATCCTTATCTATGGATTACCACCACAGCATTTGTACATAATCTGCTAGTCTTTTGTGGATTCCTGCCACCGCTCACATAAGATCAATGAAGAAGCTGGGAGGGCATTACTGAACTGAACACATTGTCGTCAAAGTCTGCGTTAACCGCATTTTTTCGCCCTTTTTATTTTTCACGTTGTGATAATGTCGACTAAACTGTCATCTACACTTTTGCTTGCTTTCAGCTGTCTCGTTCATCAATTTTTAGTGCATATAGTCTTCCATCATTTGTTTTTTCTGCAAGGCGTACGACAACAATGAGGAGTGAAAATAGTCGTCGTTTTATCAAAATCTCGACAGGAATTTGACTTGATTAATCATGAAACCTGACACCACATTCATGCAGCAAAGCAAACAAACAGACAAAAATACTTAGGAACTATAACATTTGCGTCGTCTCGCGTCGTTCAACTTTTTCAGTCTCAGCAAACAAATAGTAGTGAACGTGTGTCCATAATGTTCAATTTTGATAGTGAAGGTTCTGTTCAATCGAATCAGGTACGTACATCGAACATAGTTTCGTCTGTATGTCTAGTAGTCGCACCACTTTCCACTTGAATAAGCGTGTATTTATGAAAATGTCTCCAAATCGTACCCTACTAGTTCGTGTAAATATGTTTACAAGTTATTTTTTCTCAAGTGCCGCTCTTATTTCCGTCCAGTCGGGTAAAATCTCATTCTACGAGTGCTGTATTTACGCGGTCTGTGAAAATAGATTTGTGCTTCTGTCCTACTTAAATAACCTGCGTGTCACTTCTACTCTCACTCTTCTTCATGGAGCTTCATTATTGCATTTTTTCGCGAACCCATTCTAACGTAAGAACAAGTGTTATTGTTGGAGCACAGAAAAATGTAAAAAAAGAGTGTATGCTGCATGAAACCCAAACTCGTCATTAAAAATGTAGAAAGCCTCATGACTTATGTTAGTCGCTAATTTTACAATAATTCTTGCCACTTGTAAAAGTTTACCACTAAAATCAATGTACCTACCAATGTATCCGTATGTTATTTTTATGATTTAATTGGTAGCCAGGTTAAATCAAATTGTTCTTTGCTAGTAATCTCTTATCTCTTTCGCCAAGCTATACATTATTATTGGATTAGGTATGTATATTCATGTGAGTTTATAATTATGTGGAGTACTTGGTGAAAACAAAGGTTAGGAGTTGTCAAGCAAAAAGATTGACTTTGATCGGCATTTTAAAACAACTATGTTTTATTACAAGCATGTCACACTTTCTCCCTTTTTTCTCTTTCGACTGCATCATTATATTTATGTATGACCTTCTCCCTCTTCTTCTTATTCTTCTGCAACTGATGTTCTTCTGCTGCATTCATCTCTGGAATAATTCCTTTCGAAATCTTATCCACAAGTTGTTGGGATTACAGGCAAGTTTGCGCAACGAGAGTGGAGGGAATGCTGGAGTTACTAATTCCTCGCTCACTCGCGATGCGACTGGCCGTCCGACACAACGTAAGTCAATTACGATTTGTTTTTTTATCACCAATTAGATATGTAGATAATTTGTTTCCCATTGCTGGTGCCGCATCACCTTACTCGTGTAGAACGGAAGTAAAATTTCTTGCTAGATGTCGAAAAATATGTTGTTTATGTTTAGTCTATGTGTAGGATTTATTGTATGTAGAAAAGCTTTTTATTGCATGAGTTTGAATATTTTGTTTTACTTGATTAATTGCAGTTGAACTCCCAAACGGACAGCACACTCCAAATAATAATACTCCATTGCTTACTCAAGCACTATCAGGTAAAGTAAACTTTATAATAATTTTGGCTCGCAGCGCAGCCAGTGTCAATTTTCTTAGGTTTTTTTTTTTGTGCTTGCAAGTTTGGAAAATAAACGAACGTTTTAATTTCTTTTTATGTTGTTGCTTCCTTAGATTACGTAAACATTGTTGATAACTTAGTCTCAGTTATAATTGGTAATGCCTTTAGCGATAATATGCAAGTGACAATAGAAGTAGTAGTGCGAAAACGTAGTTGTGAAACTTTCCCTGTCGTAGTTGCAGATTTGATTTCCCTGTAGGATAGGGAATTACTAGGTTGAAAGAGTAGTGAAAACAAACATAAAGGAGTTCGCATGGCCTATGTTGTAGTGTAACAATACAAGCTTTTCTCGTAAGACCATCTAGCTTTGATGTTGGCTTTCCCACTTCCGTTTTTCATTAGCAATAGTCATAGTAATAATAATACTTGGAAATGGGAATGTTGATGCTGATGATAATGAAAATGCTGTATAATATGATTTCGACTTTGACTGAAACGATACTTGCCGCTGCTGCGCTGCGAGCTACGAAGAATAATAATAAATAACAAGCGAAAGGTTGAGAGCTTGATTAATGAATGGATATTAAGAAAGACACACTGATCTTGTACGCGTTGTATATTTGGCATTTGCTGTAAACACTTAACAGTCATAAGCAACTATCCTGGAGCCGGCTTTGCTCCACCACTGTCACCATCTATTACAAATCGGGCTTTTCCTACTCCAAACTCACCCGGCCCAATGGATATCTATGGGCCAACGAATGATCCCGTCGGTTACGTCGGGGCAACCTCCCCACAACCGTCTGGATACCCTGCACTCGCTGCCGTGTCCAGGGTTAGTATCCTTTGTGAACTTCTACAAAATTTGTAAACAAATCAGTGCATCCACACTAATACAAAATCTAGATCTCTTAATAATGCTTATTTCGAAAGAAACTGTATTTAGTCCTTCTATTCTATACCAGTTAGGGCGAGACTGTACCTTTGCTACTTATTTTAGATGCCCAACTAATAAAAAATCATGAATAACCAAAAAGTATATATATATACATATTTCTTTCTATTGTAGTAAATCTTTACTTTCACCAGTGTGCAATAGTCTTTAATTAAGTATATCTAGGTTAGTGTAATCAGTAATCATTTTAAGATAACGAGAAAACTAAAATTTTATTTGCAGCGACTGCAATTTAAAACTTAGGTTAAGAAAAAAATATATTAAAAAAAATTAGAAAATAATTTGCGCTAGCGCTAGTGTAATGTCGATGTTTTGTGTTTTTGTAGCTTTGGTATCACCGCAAAGCAAAAAAAAACTTTTACTTATGTCAGATTTTATTTTATGTAGAGAAAGTCTGTCTTTTCACTTGTACTAATTCAATATGTATTAAACTTAAATAGAATTTACTGTACAAAATTGCTTCAGTGCTACTAATGCATATTGCTTCTGTGTGCATCGTAATTTTTTTTTCATCCGCTTTTCGACTCATATCGTGTTTACGTAATACCGTCATCATTTATTCGCATTTTTTTGGTAATTTGCAGGGAGGTTTGCTTTTATTTTGTCAAAATGGGCAACATTTTGCATCTACAGCTCATTGAGTAAAAAGTTAATGTCTGTTGGAACATTGCATAGCTGTCACGATTTATTCATTTACGCTTTTTGCCGTTCTAACTTTCCTACCTTCATCATTTTGTTCATGATTCGCCATTTATCACCAACCTCATTTTTGGTGCGCTGTCGATGTAGCTCTCTTTACTAATTTGATAGAGTGCCAAAGCTGTACCCCATTTGGAAACTGTAATTTTATTCGATGTATATTTTCCCTTGCTTTCTTTTACGTTTCAGTAAATATGCATAATAGATGGAAATGTATTTGGATCGTGCTTTACCTTGTGTCTTGTGTTTAAGTAAGTGTGTTATGTAGTTGGGCCTTATGAAGTGTTATTCTCTCAAGCTTACTTTTCACCATTGCTGATTAGGTATGTAGTTCATATTGATTAATTTTCTTGTACTATTTTCTGTGTGCCTGATGCCGTGCGATTAACATCTTTACGAACTGAGCATAACCAATTTGAGATTTGAATCGAGTGAAATGACTATTCCTACTTTTGATTGATTGACAATCTTTTCAGTGGTAATCAATTCTCTATTGCAGGGGGCTCTAATACCTGCCGCATTCACGAACGGATATCATTAATTCAGTCATCCCAGCTTATGTTTCATTGATGTCGTCCAGATGATAGGTAAAAGACGAAGAATAACAGTTCATGAAGGCAAAATATAAGACGTTCCACCAAACAAGATGCCAAGAATTTAGTTCAGCCTCCAAATTCTCATCCAATCAAAATCAGGTTATGAAAATGGGTTTTCTCTCAGACCTTGAGTTGTTTATATCTTTTCCTTATATTACTTGAATTAGAATAGTTGGTGAATATTTATTAGAATTTTTAAATGATAATTTACGTAACATTCGTAACAATCGTAGCTATTCATTCTTTTATACAAATGAGTTTTTAAAAAAAACATGCGTTATGAAGTTATGCTAAACCAAGACGCATCTAAGTATGTATAACCATGTTTCACTTGGTTCATGCTGACTGACGACGACATAAATATCTATGCAATCTTTTCATTATTTATTAAGTCTTTAATTGTTGAAACTTGTTACTAGCGTAGCATAATCTTCATATTGTACATCATAGAACAAAAAAAAATCATGCGTCACTCGCAAAGGATCCATTAAATTATCTGTAATAATCCATTGCGGTGAATTGTTTTTAAGTTACATGGATAGTTTCACGGGGCATGTTACAGCATTATATGTGCAATTGTGGCGGTGACATCACAGATTCGGATACACAATATTTATTTTAAAAAAGTTGTTTACAAAATTCTTTTCCTGGTCCATCCAAAATTATCAACAGAACGGAAGTATGTACTATCTACTAAATATATACCTAGATTCTAAAATGCATCAGTATTAAATAATCCTTTACGGTTTTGAATTCTATAACCTCACGAAAAAAATTCAATGGGAGGAGTTAATTGGGTTTAAAGATAAAAAATGATAAATTCTATATCTCTTCCCATCCATTTAAAATTTTAAATATGTATTTAAAAAAAATCCCAAGGCAAGAGAGACTTTATTCCGCCAATTCGGTGTGGATATGTGTTTACAGTGAGTACCTTTTTTTCTTGATCCGACATTTGTGCTATGCGCAAGCAAATAAACCAATATACAATCAATTGTAAAGATGGTAATGCAAGTCTTCACTGACGACTTAAAGAAAGTACTTCCAATAAAACTGCAATAATTAGTGCAAGTACACGTACTTCTAATACGTTAAAGTCTCGCTTCCTATTTTCTATCTCAAGTACTTCTCCAGTACATCAGCAGCGGAAGTCATTTTCACTTCCAAAAAATATTCACTAAGAAAAAAAGTCATAGTTACAATTTAAGTCAATGATCATTAATCAGAACCTGTTGAACTTTGAACTGAGGAAATGAATTTATTGTCGACGAAATTCTGTAACTGATGAAAGTTAGACTCGTTGAAAGAAGTTTTAGCTAAAAGATACCAGAATCAGGAAACAAAATTTTAAGCCAAATAGTCGGTAGTCTGTTCTGAAATAAAAGTCCAGTGTATAGGCTAACAAAGCAACAATATACTAAACACCGCCGATCACTTAAAAGTCGGCTGAGAAATGCTGTGGTAAACATGAAAACAGTAATTAGTCTACCATTACATTGAGATATTCTAATATGATTCATTTTGAAAAATTCATATTCTTCAGAAATTCGGAAAGTATGTAGGATTTGTACACGACGGCACATCCATACTTCGTTAATGATTCTTTTTGAATGGGCTACAATTACAACTCAATTTTTTTTCTTTATCATTGCTATAATGACGTTTGACTTATTTATGCGTTCATGCTGTTTTCATCCATGAAATTCTCATTCATTTTTTGTTACGGACGACGTTGATGTAGTTTCAAAATGAATATGACTACCACGAGCTGTTTTGCCAACTCGCTTGTCTCCCGTTGAAGTACAAAACCTTAATTGTACATGACAGTGTCAACGTCAGAACTAATTACTTGAAATTAGCGATGGCAAATCATCATAAAAAACGACGCTAGGTAAATAACATGAAAGCAAGATTTTAATTTGAGTAGAATCATGAGGCACATTTGTTCGAACTGACCTGTGCCTACTTGTTCTCTCATCTTCATCAATTAGTTCACCTTTAGTTCCATTTCAACACCATCCGAATTTAAATCAAGTCGTGTACGGCATCTCATTAGTTAGAGACGGTAGATGGTATTGGGGGGAAACCCATTTACTACATATTGTAAACTTGGGTTATTAGTTTAAAAAATCGAAAACATTAGGGAAGGTTTAGACTAAGCATAAATGTTAAAATATGCAACAAACAATCTCCACTACAAAAAACGAATGCAATAATACAATGGAACTCGACTAGTACTAACGATATCCATATTACTACATACTACATTACACATACATAATTTATTATTAATTCATCCGTTACGCAGAAAAATAAATAAGATATTGAGCTAAGAACTACATGAATTTTAGGTGATGTAATAAAATGTGCAAACTAAGTAAAAACCCTTTCACAAATTTAACCAAATCAACAAAGCGATTTATTTAGTAAAATGTGTATTCCATATAAGAAAGGAATAAATTTATCTAGTGAATTTTTTCAAGAAGAAAATTGAAATACCTAAATGTGATTTTTAACGACCGCAAGTCAGTGTCCGTTCCATCTACTTTATGTGTGGAATAGCAGAGAAAGAAAAAAAGAACTTTGTCATATTTTTCATTCTGCTTTCCCCCCGTTTCATTTGAGCTTATAAATATATTATCTCGATTCCCATTTTGTAAAAAATTTCTTAATCATTTTACCATGTTTTTTATTAAGCGTTTGCATAAACCCTTAAAGTAGCTGATTAGGTTTTTCATCTGTCCAACTTATTTCACTAAAAACGTCATCATAAAAATGTGTGTGGTTTTCGAATCTTGATCAGCTTTTTCAGTCCGTGAAAACTGTCTTGTTTATCAGGGAATCTTTTGGATCTTTTCTTTTTGCATGATTTCGTAGATGAGAATGAATCCTACAATATATACATATTGACTCAAACACATTCGAAACATATAACTGTATACGACAAACTTTGAAATGCAACTTTTTGCTGAAATCAAGCAGCTCATGATAAATCGTTGGAACTGCAAAGTTAATTATTTATACAACGTATTTGAACATATTGCATTTGTATGAGAAAAGAACATATTTAAGTATATTGATTTCTTTTGGAATCCAGTCCCCATAGGTACATATTTTGAAGCACAAGCTAGGTGCTTTGCTATAGAAAATACGAGTCCTAATTAGAGATACGTACATACTTGTTATACCTACTCCATATTGTAGATATGTGAAAAAAATGATACAAGGTCATTAGATTAAAGGCTGTAGTTTTATGTGTACTTCAATTAGTATTACAGAACTTTTAACATGTTTCTAGCTTAGGTGCCTCCAGTAGGCATCATGTCATGTCATGATACCATGTGGAGTCCTCGATCACAGGATTTGATAGATGAAAGTCAGTCGACTCACGATCAGTAGTGAATGCATAGTGAATGAAAAGAATTACGTAGCAAGCTCCACCTGGAGTCTTTTCCAACCACACATACAATTACTTACTTATGAAACAATTGTTACACATCTTACTCTCCTTCTCCCTCCCCCCCCCCCCAATTCATTAATGATTTCATTTAGGTTTCATATTCCCACCGAGAAGATGGTAGTAGCGATTACGCGTACATTTTCTCCGTCTGCTTAAGAGTTCAGCACGAGTTAGTAGTATGCGTACATATTACCGTGAATAGTTTCACCTTTCACCACAGAAAGAAAGAGCCATGTAGTTAGCTAATTTATTGTTTTTAATTAGATCTCTGAACAACACCCCAGTGTACGCTTGAATAACTTATTTTTTAATAAAATCCCATTTTTTGACCACATATTGTCCATGAATAATATGACTGTGAGTGAAAAATTAAGTACTTATGCGAAAGCTAAGATTTCCGTGCAATAACAAACTTTCAGATAAATTATGGCATATTCTGTTTCCCTCTTCATTTCATTATGAGGTGCTAAAACTTTCCAAATTTGAGAGAATGATCAAGCGTAATGACAGAAGGATTTGCGCAACCAAAGAAAACATCCCTGTTAGCGTAGTCAAGGAAGTAATAATAAATGAAGGGATTCATGCCACCAACATGGGTTTGATCGTTTCTCCTGTAAGGAAATTGATTTTTACATGCATGGGACTGATGGAAACTAATCTATTTTTAGCGATACCATTTAACTGATTGCTGAGGCAAAAAGAATGATAATATTAAGGCAGTATTGAAATGATATTGCTGACCTGATTTTCGTTTTTACAAAAAGATATGAAAAGAATGTCGTACATAATTTTAATCCCTTTGTCTTACCCGCCGTGAATGGAATTGTTCTTGGAATATGAATACCTTTTTAATATCGAATACATTATACAGGCTAGCTATTTTTACCAGAATGTGCAAACAAAATACGAATTTCGTAATTTTAGAATCCTGCATCCAAGGAATGGTATTTGTGATGACAGGGCAAAGAAAGAGGGAATGAATGGTGATCTCTTGAAAAATTGTTTTCTATGGCTCTGCTTTGTTGTGGGGCTATATGAATGCGTTAGGGCTGTCGAGACAAGGGCATGATGGGAACCAAAACATTGTGTTTTCACTTACACGAACGCACTGCTTCCGTCATAAAGTAGAAAATCCTGCTGACTTTTTTTTCGCCCTTTCTGTTATTTTAACTTGCTTACACTACTCACCACCCAACCTTCTTCTTGCTCCAGTAATAGGTTTTCAGAAGATTTGGTTTACGCTTTTGTTAATCTTTTTTTGTAATTTTATCGTTTTCACAAGTTATAGTTACTTTATCCCAAAGTTTGTGACACAGAGCTTGAACAATTTTTAAAGCAGGTATGAAGTCTACATGTACCATAAAACTCGATACGTACGTACCATAGAATTCGAGAAGGTAACAAAATAAATACGAGTCATTAAGTATGTGAAATGAATGCAATAAATTAACTTTCCTCAACTAAAAAATCTAAGATACTCTAATATTGTTTAAATATGGACCGAGAAGTAGGAAGAAAGAACGAAAGCGATTTTTCATAGGAGTTTTGAAGAAATCGACAGATGATAATCAAAAGTTCAGAAAAAATAAACGCATACTTACTTTCAAAGCGTACAGTAGTTCATTTCGTAGCTGACAGGGGAATTACTTACTATATAGACTGTCGTTATATGGTCTAAGTAAAATTGGATTATTTTATGAAGTCCGAGTGCAAGATACTTTTAAACATTCTCAAATAATAAGGTCATGCACATTCAAGTGAAGCATTGAAAAATAATCACTATTTGGTCATTTAAAAAGCTTTGTAAATTTCAACCATCCATATTAGCTTGGCTTTTCATTTCAAAATGAGTGTGTTAAAAAAATATATAGAAAAGGTTGCAAAGTGTCCATGTATGTTCTCATTTTGCATTGTGTGACCTTTGACACGATAGTGGTCACCGATTTGTCTAAATTTGTATTCGACATTTTTAGTTTCTTTTATCGTCGATTTTTGTCCACCGATTTTATTTATCGGTGTTCCTAATAATTTTCATTACAAGTATTTCATATTCTAAGTAATTAGTAAATTGAGCACTTGAAACATTTATTGATTTTTCATGACTTTTTTTTGCTAAACAATTTTTTAAATCTTTTTTTTTTCTTTCCTGCAGCTTCTTTTTGTATCATAATTAACTGCAACGTTAGTTGTGAGCTAATGTATGAAAAGTTTCTTGGATAATTAAAACGTTTTAAGTTTATCTCCTTCTGGCCGCTCCAGCAGATAAGAATGACAATGATGTGTACATATGAAGTAAGTGTGTAAAGTATCCATTTATTTATATTGTTTACATCTGGAAAAATCCTAACAAAAGGAGTTAAATTTATAAAAAAAACTATACAATCAACTGAGACGTGGACTGTAAATTTTTACAGGAAGCATAAAAATATATAGTAAAAGTAGTGTAGTTATGAAAAATAAGTTATTAATAATTATGGTCATAATCGCTACCCATGAGGGTATGACTAAAGTCAAATACTATGGTAAACATAAGTATATGAATATATTCACATAAGGTATTATGCAGGTTAAGGTGATCAAAGTAGTCAGACATATTACGTTGTACACGAACCAAATAACTACAAAGAGTGTTGTAAAGTGATGCGATACTTCACTAATTTCAAAGAATTTCATGGGTATTGGGTCAGCAAGGAATAATATTTTACGAGGTAGTAGGTAGATGTATTAAGGCTGTTTGCTCTTGGTACTCACTCATCGTCAGTAGATCTTTTCTTGGCTGCCGAAAAAGTATTCTCACTGATTTGGAATGGCCGTCTTGGTCATTGCCAGCAAACCAAGAATCGTGTTATGTTCATGAGATGCAAATCATTTCGATTTGTATGACACCTTCATCTCTTCCTGCTGTTAGAAAAATGCTCTAATGAAAATATGAACAAAATATAGTTTGCGAGTAGACTAGGCTAGATTCATAGAAAATTGTAGGTGGAATGATGTTTATGTTGTTTTTACTGAAATAATACTGTTATAATTTTTACTGTGCTGCGCTGCTGGGGTAATAGGTTACGAACTAGCATAAAGATAATGTAAGATTAATTAATACTTAAAAAACAGATTTTGTAAAGCAGTCGTGCTTTAGCCCATTGTAGAAGAAAAGTTTTTAGAGTAAAATACAAATTGAGAAGAAGTAGAAGAATAAAAACAGTGAATAATGTCATGGAACATTTATTTTAGATGTAAGTTAAAATGTACGAATAGAAAACAGTTTATGACTATGACCCTTGTTATACTTTAAGCAGAAAGAACATACTGTTATTCATTTTATTGTACGATGAAACAATCATCAATGATCATTGTAGTCGAGAGAACTAGTTGTGTAGTAGAAAATGTAGTCAAACAAAAAAATATATTGAAAAAAAAAACATGATTACCATGAACACGTGTATTTGCTCATAAAATACATTACTGTAATTGTTATACAATGGTTGACATGACACCTATCTCTTACTCTTTATTTCACATGAACTACTTCTTGCTTTCACTGATCTTTCATCTCGAGTAAAGCATTGCATTGCATATTTTTCATGTTGAAGGTGAATGGCTTCTCAGAGTTTGTTCTATTTGGAATCACACATTTCATGAAATCCTGAGCGTGGCATGCCCGTTATGTGGCTAAACTGGCGATCCTAATTTCGATCATATCTACAAAAGGAAATCAAAAAACCATTTAGCACAGAATTCTACGAAGCACCCAAGCATTCACTGCACTGATGGATTTGTCGACTGAATGCGGTAAGTTCTAGTTTCTTTTCCATAATGTTGAAGTAATATGTTCATGCATCAACATCAAATTATTCACCTTACTTGAGGTGTTTTTGACCAACCCTAATATGAAGTATTGGCACAAGTTATCTCTCTAATCTGACTGACGATGAGAGCATTGCACTACTACTGGTCAAAGAAAGCACTTTCTTCTAAACATCGACTTTGGGTGTTTTCGTTTGAAATCGATAGCTTTCTTGGCAGCAAGCCCCTCTTGTTCCCGGTTCAAGGTCCCCCGATTATTATTAAAAGAAAACCATTGCCGCTTCGAACGCATCTTCATTCGTGATAATATAACAAACAAAAAACCTCTGCAATTTCCTTTTTGAAAGACTCACAACCAGAAAACAATTTTTTTCTTCGCCCGCCTCGTCTGATTCCTTTCTGCTTTTTCGTCGTGTCTTTTTTTTTCTTAGTTTCCCTCTCTTTCTCGTGGCTGTTTCTCTGAGACAGGGATTTGAAAGGGAATATTTCCAAGGAAGATATTCACGCATGAATGCATTTGTTCTCAGTCTTGTTCGTGTTACCAACTGCACTGTCATGAATGAACATAAATTTCAGCTCTGGAGAAACTCTTTTCAAGAAGAAAAAAGAAGTCACACCTATACAGTAAAACTTTGCCGTAAAATATTCCAAGTGGAAAAATTTGAATTGAAGAAAGTCATAAAAATGACAAGGCGTCATACCTACCCACTACTCTCTACTACTCTCACTGTTTTTTAATGCATTCATAGATGAGCTCTTATTTTTTCCTCCTTTTTTTCGTAAATACGACCGAGTGTGCATCGTATAAATGTCCTACCTCCAAGACACGTTTCATCTTATCTTTCACTATTTTACCCATTAGATTGGTCGCTTTGCAAATAAAGTGATTTTCATGCGTTTGCCATGCATAGTAATTACCCTGTAATGAAATTGAAAAGAGGAAACGGTGGAAATTCATCTTGATCTTCCTCAAGACACCTGAAAATTTATAACTACATAGTTAAATTTCACTTTGCTTCAAATTAGTGGAATTCAGATGAAATATGCCGTATACAAGGAAAATATAGAAGTTGTAAATAATGCAAAAATTTGGGCACAAATTGATTTTTCTCCACTTTCATCAGATTTACTTATTTTCTTTAAATGATGCCAGAAAAATAACCGGTTTTCCATGTTGCAATCCAATTGACATCTATCGAATCGAATCGTCTCTGTATATATTAATTAAGCGACTGGTTTTCCCATGAAAAGACTATCAAAGGGGTGAAGTTATGTAAGGTAACTTCGGTGGAGAGAGTTCGCAAGCAAATAATACAATTATAAGTGTACATGTAGAAGTTACATAATGCGTTCCAGGTTCTATATCATTATTAGTAAGAATTCGTGACTATGATAAAGCATACATTAGTTTTAGTATGTGTCCTTTATCTGGAGTGATGGAGTACCTAAATGTATGATATCAAAAGAAGTGTTTATTTACAATGAATGTATACAGGCAAAGAAAATTGTAAAGGAATGTAATCCGTTGAACAAACTTCTTTTTCTGTATCTATGGAAAAAGTAAAAATCTGCAGGGGCGTCCTGTCCTGAACCGGTGTGCGAATTGAAGAAAGACTAGTCGTAAGCACGCAAAGAACCATCCTACTATGCAGGTAATATTTGGAAATATGAAAAATTGGCCTTTTCCTGTTTCTCCAGTCCAAAAGATAGGGTAAAAGAGAGAAACGAATTTTCTGAGTCTCAAAAGTCGACGTCCCGAGTCCTTTTTTTGCTTCATGAGGAAAGCTATTTTTCTCCATTGATGCTAGAACAACGGAAGGCGAGTAATTTTGCGAAAGAGTATTACCATTACTTCTACGACTAGTGCCACTAGTCCTCTTCGTTCAGTTCTTTTCCTTCGTTGCCTGTGGTAGTTTCCAACCAGTTCTTAGTGAACTGCACCAGAAATCAGCTGCACAGCAGATATAACGGGATGAAGGTATGTAAAAACGGGTTAAGCCTTCAGCTTGAAGATGAAAATAAAATCACTCATTTCTTTGAGCCGTATAAAGCACTCCAGAATGTATGACACGCTCATGCCTGTGTCTAGAGGCCTTACTTTTTTCACCTTTTTTGCTCCATCCACGTTCAGACTTTGCACATGCAGATACCAAATGCCCGGAATAAGCAAAGAAGATATAGGAAGCTATTTTTGTGTTTGGCTTGGTAATCTATACGTAAATGTTGGGCTTCAACAATTCATCGAGTTTCAAGAGATTTAGTAGACAGTTCAGTAGTTTCATGGATACGCCTACGGAGATATGATTGATGTTAATGGAAAAACTGACAATAAAATCTGATATGCTGACGTATTCAAATCGATGAAAATTTGAAGTGTTATGCCTATGTGCTTTCTGAGCGCGTAAAGAATTCTTTGCTGGGTGACTTGTTTCAACTCAAGACGTTGAAAGTCAAAACCTGAATTTCATCTTGGCTCATTTATTAACGTAATTTTGAAGTTCGCTCAAATCCAAGTACGTATAATACCTAATACTATGAATTTCACCTGGATTTAACCATTATCCCAGCCAAAAAGAACCGTTGAGCAATTGCAGATATCCCGTGTTATATCCAAATCCAGTGAAACCCTTCACAGTGCTTGTGCTGATACAATATGAGTACATGATGGATTAAATTTCATTTTTTAAAGTCTTTGCATTCTTAGGGTATTCTGATTCAATGAATGCATATAAGGTATAATTTTGTTTTTATCCTTCAAAATGATGCATTAAAAGACAGCATTTTGCAAATTTAATGTCATTTTTTAAACAGTAAAAAACTAAACAGTCCGCACAATTCACACGGCTTGGAGTTGTCGGCAGGTGGTGGTGTGATGTATTCATGCATGTGGTTTCACTGGTTTCATGTCTGTTGGAAGTTTGAGCGGTACGAAATGGATGAATTTGTGACAAAAGTGGGTATACATAATATTTAAAAAAGTATGGGCTCAATAAATACAAATTCTGTTTTTTCCGGTACGTCCACGGGAGAAAAATTATAATAGCCAGTCTCAGCATGTGTCAAATGTACGTTTGTTTTTGTCTCTTAGAGCAAGCACACAATAAGCTGAAAGTCATCCGAACCCGACCTTTCCAATTCCTCACCCATACATACATACAACTTTACCGTCTTTTATATTGGTGGCGTTTTTAAAGAGTTTGTATCTTGATACATTTAAAGGGTTCAGAAAAAAACTAAAGGCTTACAGATTCTGTGCAAGGTAATGATAAAATGGGGTACATAAAATTCTGTAATTTTACGCTTTTATGATTTACCCAAAAAAGCAGGGTAATTTTTATCAAGGAAAACGGCGCCAAAGGAAACATGCTTGTGCACTGCTGGGCAGATAATGTTCTCAAAATGACTGTATCCCTTCCTGGGAGACTAATGGACAATGAGCTGGAACTGACAGGAGAATATTAAAAATTTCAAAGACCTATGTGAAGACTTACTTACTTACTAAATTCGTTTCATCATCCAACTCAAGCTTTTTGGATAAATGGCTTATAACTTGTGATGTGGCTTCTGCTGACTTTTGCAAAAAAAAAAAAAAAAAAAAAAAATTATTCCGCTTATACCACCTGGAAATCTCATTCCTGGTTTAGAAAGACCACTTGATATGTGCATTTATTCACTTCGGCAAATGTCGGGAAATCTCTCATTGCCCCCATCTTAACTTTCTTATTGAGAAAATAAGTGAAGAAATTTTGCGATTTAAACTCTCATATTTGACATTTCACAAATTTTACGAATACAAAGTCATGTCTTGTGAATGTATTATAGATTATCATGACAGTTTTAGACTCGAACTCCTAACATATCACTTCTCCGATTGTGGCACAGTCTAGCACCTTTCTTGAATTTATCTCTGCTTCTGGTTTTTGCCACACCAACCAAACGAATATCAGCTTGTGAGTTCGGCATAAGGATTTTCAAAATCCGTCACGAAGTAAGGTCTTTCCAAGCCGTCCAGTAATGCCCAGTATAATGTGTACTAACGGATTTGAGGGACGCATATAGAGTTTTTAAAATGGCAGCCCCTGGCTCCTTTGGTCTACTACTGCTATATAATAGTGAAACTGATAGGTTTAGTAAAAACCATTTTATGTCTTCGTATAACAATATTTTTTTAAAAACTTTATTTTCAATGATCTATTGTCGGAGCGTTATCGGAGATATATTCACTGCCGATGTTTTAAAGTTCATACCAGCAGCTATTTTTGAGTTCGTCTACCCAAAACTAAATGATGCCTCTAACGGTAAAACTGAAAGCTATATAAAGAAGTGGTTTGTGCGCCGCTGCTTTCGTTGTTGTTGTTCTGTGCTTCAGCATCCATGACATGATTGTATACGCTTTATTCACTGCACATCACATTGGATGGTGTTCTCCTTTCCTTTCCAGGCGCATACAAAAGCTTGCAAAAACTTCCTCAAAATAGATTTTCATTCTCTACAACTTCAGAACACCACAAAAATGAAAACTTGGTGAAACGGTTACGTGTAGTTAGAGAATTTTTGTTGGTTAGACACTTTGTTTTTCTTGATAACCTGGATGACGCCTTTTCACTTTGCCCTGCAAGGTGTACATTCAGTCTTGAGCAGGATGGTTACAGCAAAGTTTTACATTTTGGGGCGATACATAAGTACTTTCACATTCCGGATATTTTTTTTCCTTCGTATTCCACCTACGTACATATTCTGAAATTCATTATTGATTTTGAGCCAAGTTGTGTTGGCAGCGGAATTGCAATTCAGCCCGGGACTTTTGAGAGGGGAGAGCTTAAAAGTAATCAAGTGTTTGTGTGTGGAGTAAACATGCATGTTGTGGAAACAGCATCAAAATGATTTTCATCGGCTTGAGGAGGAAATATTACTAAAAGTGGAGAATGCATATATGAGGCCAGTTTCACAAGTTCTTAGTTTCAAGTGGAGCATTTGTAGATCTGGGGGAAAATAGTTTCTTGTCAGTGGCATGATTATGTTTGTAGGACGACGCAAACTTTGTTGATGCTTTAGAGTTTAGTTTTGGGATTAGAGGAGTACAATCTCAAGCTTCACCGCATTTTAGGATACATCTTCTGAAAGGGAACTAACGGATGGCACTGTACAAGAAAAATCTTTTAAAAAAAACACAAACACAAGTGCCTGGATATAGATCCATAGCAATAGCATTGTTGTTTTACATTTTCACCTGGTTTTTCTCTTTCAGGGAAATACGGAAATACCGGTGTTCAGGATCAGAGGATTGATGAATGCCTTCGAGTACGTATCGCTAAAAGTGTGGCATTACTATACATATCTTATATGTATGTAGGTGTTATGATTGGCCAGGGAAACTACACCTTTCCTAATGCTACTTACGATCTATCTTCACGCTTGAAGTCGAAGTAGGGAAAGAAGAAAGAGGGGAAGGAGGAAAGAGAAGAAAGTTGATTCGAGTCTTTCAACTTATTCTTTCGCCTGCCTGAAGTTGGACTTCTTCTACTCTTCTCTTTCTCTTTTTCTCTCCTACACTCTCAACTAGTTTCGAACATTATAACTCTGAGTGGGTCCGAAGTCCTGAAGTAAAGCTTGCCAAGAAGCATGTACTACTTACTTATCTTGAGGAGACTTTAGACTTTGGAGCTTCTTTTTAGTAGTGCCAGGAGGTGAGAGAAAGAGAGAGAGAAACGTAAGTGTGTTTGAGTCCTGAGAACGAAGGAGAAAGTGAATGAGCAAGACAAAAATGCCCGGCAGTTCTTGGCTCATCTATTATGTTAACCATTTTGCTATAGATGTATGACTCCTCTCTGCTTTTTGTGTGGAAGGGCAGACAAGGGAAAAAATGCGTTTGGTGCGGAAAAGTGATGGGCCCTCTGATTCTGAGCGTTTCTTACCTCAGCAAATCATCGTCATCATAACGTGTCATAATATTCCGCTTACGCTCGAACTCGTAAATCTGGAATAAGAAAGTTGCACCACTATGACGGTTTATGAGTATGACTGCGATTCCAGCACCACTTCTGCCAGGATGACTAGCCATTTTGCAAAATAGGAAACAAGCTGGTTTTAATCTGTTTTTCTTAGAAGATGGATACTTAAAACGTGAGTACCCGTTTTCCTTGGTCCACACGAATTTTCTTAAAATGGAACTTCGTGGTGAAAAATTGCCCACTTGAAAAACCAGTTGTGGTAAGTTTCGCTGGTTTTTGTTATTGTTTCCTATTAAGTTTAAACGCACTGGTGGCTTTTTGAGAATGCCTGAACTATTCCAATTTCCCTTCATTTGGCTAAATTTAACTGTAAGATGGAGGGAAAAAATGGAGGAATATAATTTTGGTGTAGTTCTCTAACTTCGTGCATTACGCCTTTTTCCACAGTCGGAAAATACTTTCTCAACCATTATCCTTTTGTTAGATCATATCTGTGAAACAAAAACTGATCTCTTGAACAGCTTGTTTCATTAACGACTTTTCTTCCTCAAACCTCGTTGAGGATTCCACTCACCGTCCACCAGACTATCTACATTGGTGAGCAGCCATCTGGTGCTCGACATTCCTATCGATCCAACTATCTACCATATTGATTTATTCAATTAAACGTGAG
This sequence comes from Seira musarum, assembly GCA_027743895.1. Taxonomy (NCBI): domain Eukaryota; kingdom Metazoa; phylum Arthropoda; class Collembola; order Entomobryomorpha; family Entomobryidae; genus Seira; species Seira musarum. The sequence continues at coordinate 4,389 of JAHZMX010001021.1, read as the reverse complement.
AACTGTGAGAAATATTGGGGAAAGTTTTTGCTAGAAAATAAGCCACAACAATAACAAATCTTGCGTTATACCTTAACCTCCAGAGGCACATAATTATTATTTGCTGAATGATGGCGGCAAACAATCTCATTTTATTTTTGGATATGGTATATGATATGGTATTTTTGGTATATGGATATTACGGAGATAAAATTGATCTCATTCGTTTTGATTCATATCGTTTTAAAGACTTTTGTTGTTTCTCCGCAAAATTTATTTTTTGTAAACGAAAACTAGATAAATATTTCATTTATGACATGACCGAGCACTGGTTTGAATTGTTCACTTCTTCCTTGTTTATCTTGATTAATTTTAATTATGGTTGTGCAATAACAGGTATTTAAAATTCCGTGCATATGTAGGATAATAATAAGCTTTATCAATTAGGCAGAAAACATTTTGATGAAAGCGTTAAATTATTCAGAGATTTATTTCCACAAAAAGTTTTTCCACTTTCGAAGATTGCTGGTTGAAAATATATGAATTGAACGAGCCAAGCCAATTCGTTCATTCGTTTATCTGGATGAGGTAGCCTGGCCAGTAGTGAGTTAGTATGCTCTTCAGATTCGGATTAACAAAAAAAAAAGTGATGGCGGCTTTCACTTACAAAACATGCTTATAGTTATCCAATGACGCAGGTAAACATTTAAAATATTACTTACAGGTAGGATGTAAAGTGCTTTTCCTGTTAATCAGAGTAGTGAAGCAGTATATAAACTCATTGTGAGTTTTTAGAATCTCGTCCCTAGTCACGAACTTAGTCCAGCAACGATATTTTACTTTCTCTCTTTCCCTCAGTTACTTATGTTCACATAGACCACGTACAAATATGGCATAGACGGTTTCGGATCGGATAGCTTTTCTCTAAATCTCACGTCCCAGCTTTTTACGGTAAAACCTTTACGTGATACTTCTTGTCACTGGATGCGATTTTTCCCCTACAAATATTTTTGTGAGAAAAAAAAAACGTAGTTGGGAAAACTTCAGAGCGGTGCAAGTGGAAACCTAGTTAAGCGTAATGTACTTAAATGGGTGAACCATGCACGGATAGCAAAAGCAGCAATTTCTTCAATTAAAGCAAGGTGGTAATTAATGCCTTCTCGATTAATATCCTAGGCAAGCGATGTCTGAAAACCTTTCCTTTTTAGTAAATCTGGAAAACTTCTTTCCATGTTCGAAATGAGGACGTAAAGCTTTTATTTGTTTTAACCTTACACGTCTTATTTCAAAATGGATATCAGAATAGGATTCCAGAAATGTCTTGAATTCCATCGAAAAGCTCTCAGGGCGTTTTGGATGTGATTCTCCAACAAAGACACACAACCATATCGACATGACAAAAGCTGCCAGTGCCACCGGCGAGGCCTTATTTCTTGTGTTTACGTACCCATCAATTGCTTCCTTTTTATCGCAATAAATCATGATATTATTGCTGAGGATGTTGATGAAAAAAGCTAGGCAATTCTAATATCCTTCTTGTCAACCAAAAAATATCAAGGGGCAACTTGATGGGCCTCCCCATTTTTTACAGATTCAGCGTCAAAAACACTTCTCTTCTTCTTATGTTCTTCCATATCTTCTTATTTCAAATACATGCTCACCTTCACGAAAACGGAACAATGATAGTCGCTCCTCTAAAAATGGTGCTGCAATCCAAGAAAAATACAGTGAGACAACAACTTGCAGTTTTCAGTGTAAGTACATAATACAACCACGATAAAAGACACAAGCCAAGGAAAAGGAGGTCGTATACTTAAAAGACACAGTGTGGAGGTTTTTGGCATTGGCTTATTCTCTTATGCTCGTTTCAGTGAAAAAAAACTATTCGTACTTCTCTATCCAGCCTAGAGTTCTGTCTTCTGGGAGTTGAAAGAGGCCGGGAAGATGCAAGATTGAATTATTGTCATTACGTCCCTGATTTCTCATCTGCACATCTCATTCAACCACACATACACAGACCAAAAGGGGAGAAGGGAGACACATCAACTTACTTATGTAGCAAAAAAAAATATATATTCCGCTGCCAAAGCCTCCGCGACAACCTCATAGTGAAAGTACATAAAACCTATTATTGTAAAACCTGAACCTTCCTCGAGCATAGCATTTGCCAGTAGTGGTCTGGTCTGGTTGGTTTGACTTGGCCTGGCTTCTGTTCTGCTTCCCCTCGCATTTTTTTGTTACTTTTTTAATATCACGAATTCATTCGTATCAAAGCTTTTCTCCTATGTAGATCTTGATTGCCTTTTGGTTCCTCCGCGGGAGGCTTTATGCAAAATTACTTTTTGCACGTGTAGTAGGTGTTCGACTTTTCCATAATTTTGACGCTATACACATATTACGTTGAAAGTTTGGTTATATAAATACGTAATTTTTCTAATAGTAAAAGAATTTATTGTTGGATTTCCTGGCATTATTTTGACTCTCCACATGACCCCTTTTCCCTCCTATTTTCTCGAGATTTTCAGTGGAAAAGGAGAAAGCACATCACAAGAATATCTACATTACATATTGGATATAAAGTAGGTATACATGTAAGCCACACAATCTCACCGTCATTTTATTCTAAAGACAAAAGCTTCAATAGAAATTTCCAAATGTATTAAGTTTACATATCTGAGGTGGTAGGTATGATATCATCCTGTGATTATGCAATCCATGATTTGCATCGTTGTATCACATTTTAGTAATCTCATCATCGTCAGTACCCTTTTAGCCGCAAGCAAAATGTTTCGCCGCTCATTCTTCCTTAAACTAGAACTCTTGTGTATGCTTCCAGATCCAAAAATACAAAAGCGTTTTTAAGCATAACCACAGTAACTCATTCTGATCTTGTGCCTGTAGTCAAGCCAACTCTCATCTCACTGTGCATCATCGTCTGAAACAATTCTCTGGTTGCTTTCATTGGCCTGTAAAAAGCGATTTTGTCAAGCATTTTTTTTTTTCAAAAATAATATTTGAATATACCATTATGCCATCGCATCTCAAGTTTTTAATAGATTTTTTTTGTGTGGCTAAAACTTGACTCGGCGAAACTGCCTTGGTTTTTTAAAAGTAAATGTAAACAGAGAATGGGTAAAACGTGAGCGGAGACGAAAAAAAGGAGCAAAACTGGTCGTAAATAATAGAAGGTAGAAAGTGAGGACAAAAGTGTGTAGTAATGACGTAAAAGCAAGGCAAAGCAAGAATATCGATAAAAGGAAGGAAAGCAAATAGCGTAAGAAGAGATAATAACCCAATGAATAAATGCTCTGCACTGCTTATATTACCATCGCTGTCACCACCATCATCATCAGCCACCAGCTATTTATCTTCCGTAAATAGGGTGAGGGAAAATAGTTGGTGATTTGGTTGGAGACATTTCAGCAGGCTAGGGAAGTCGTCGAACACTTGAATGAGCAAGTAAACGCAGAAGGAAGAAAAAGAGAAGTAACGAAAGGACGTAAGAGAGAATGAATTGTTACGCAGCCATATAAAGAAAATTATTACTTAGCGTAAGAAGAGAAAAATTATCATGGTTGAGTGCAATTCCGCATCATCATTCAGAGGGAGGCAAGCACATGGGGAGAAATTTAGTGGCATTTATGATGCTACAATTTGAAAATTAAGCTGGAGAAACGGTGCAATCCTACACATTTTATTGTCTTTATGGGTTGAAATGGCACATATCTTATGAGCATTTTCCCTACAATGTTTAAAGATGCCTGCTGTTTCATATTATCCTCCTTTCCTTCGGGGTTCCTACCGTTTCATAAACGTCTGACCACCAAGCATCTATTTCATGCATTTCATTTGTTACAACTTGCTGACAATGAGTTGCTCTGAGTTGTTTGCACGTCGAGCTATTACTAATCTACAATATAAAAAACCGTACAAGTTATCTCGAAAATGTTAATTGCTCTTCGAATTTCATTTACCTTCTTTGCACTGAATTAAGCTATTTAACCGGTAATTCCAACATGCTAATATTTCTGACGGAGTACACAAATAAAAAACTCGTATTAAATTCAACATAAATCTAGACTGATCGTAAATCAAACAGTTTATAACAAAATGAACAAATTATTTCTTCACCTTTAGTGTTTCAATACCCTTCAATAGAAATGGCTCGTTTCACTTTAGGTTGAAAGACAAAACATAAAATTTTACTGCAAATTTCTTAACTTTCACTGCTCATGCGTTTTGTGCTAACCTTATACACAACCTTTACAAGGAATACATTGGAATATTGGAAAACTGGGCTGAGTTTTACATAAATACCCTGCGGTGCACAGGTAGCTACCTTATGATAAAAAATTTCAATTTTTTTGTTTCATTTAGTTAGGTTAGGTTAGGTTTGGTTAGGTTAGAAAT